>JAXQQM020070508.1:0-115922 GCA_034641835.2 Pinus albicaulis | reverse complement strand
TCACAAGAGAAAAAACAATGTTTTGAATATATTGTATGAAGTAAAACAGTCCATGAAGTCATTACATTTTCACATATTAAGATTGGAACCCAAATATCCATCCAGAAAAGTGGAAGTCCCACCGCAGACAATGATAGAAAAATACCCCATGTCACATACAGCGACTTGATATAAAACCCAGTAACGGTCCACATGGAGATTATCGACAATCTGAGAAAGCATCCAAATATTCCCAAGGCATCTATAAGAAAGTGAAATAGCAGTATGTAGAATAGTAAAACAACAGATAGAGTACCGACGTCCATTGTTCCAAATACAAATTAAAGTACCCAAAATCCTTGAACAGAGAAAAACGCTAATCATGTGAGGAGTGTGATATGTCCAAAATATAAAAAGACCATCAGACAATATCAATAAACCAGCAACATAGACCAACATCGCTATTTTTGAAGGTAGAGTGATAAACATTAATCATTTTTTTTTTCACAAGAGAAAAATCGTTGTTTTGAATATATTATATGAAGTAAAACAGTCCATGAAGTCATTATATTTTCACATCCGAAGATTGGAACCCAAATATCCATCCAGAAAAGTGGAAGTCCCACCCCAGACAATGATAGAAAAATACCCCATGTCACATACAGGGACATGATATAAAATCCAGTAACGGCCCACATGGAGATTATCGACAATCTGAGAAAGCATTCAAATATTCCCGAGGCATCTATAAGAAAGTGAAATAGTAGTATGTAGAACAGTAAAGCAACAGATAGAGTACCGACGTCCATTGTTCCAAATACAAATTAAAGTACCCAAAATCCTTGAACAGACCAAGAAAAACGCTAATCATGTGAGAATTCAAAGTAAAGTTAATCTATTAACATTGCGAATAAAATTACACCGAAGTCAAAAACATTGCCTGGCCATACTCATGGCAAATTTGTCATCAAAAAATCAAAAATTAAGAAGACTGCCCTCATACGGGGAAACCAGTCTTGAACGTTTAATTTACAGAATTCAAAAATATTACTTAAAGGTCCAGCACAGTAAAATAAACTAAAAGCAGCCCAATTAACTAGGCCTGCTAAGCAAGAAAAACAAATTAACCAAACTACTCCTCCGCTGGTTCCTCCACGATTCGGCACCATCCTTCGGAAGGTCCAGGATCGCTAGGTGCTACCTCCACATGCATGCCACAGCTCCCCTCCTGAAGGCCCGAATGTTGGCCGGCTTTTTCCGAGCTCAGACCCGCCGGACGGGTGCATTCTTCCTCCGTTTGGGCCTCTTCGAGGAAGACCACAGTGACTACAGCTGTGATTCACGGGCGGTTGAGAGTGCAATCAAAGGAAAATTGCGCAGTGCGCGTCGTGGGAGAAGGTGAACTAGCGGTGGGGAAGCCAGGAGCAGGGGAATCCATACGGTGGCCAGATGCTACAAGCCGACCCCGCCCACTCTTAGTATTTGGATATCGACCTAAGTAATAATCACTGGACTGGCCGGAAGTCATCTCTGTTGAGGCGCTGGAGGGAGCGCGCCGGGATTGACCTCTAGTGCTCCCCCTGCGGCAACGCATCCTATGACGCACGCGAGGCATGGGTGCAATCTCAGGCGCAGTGGGCACAAGAGACGAAGAAGCAGAATTCCAATTAACAGAGGAAGACAGACAAAGACAGAACCGAGAGAAATGGAAATATGCAGCAAAGTCTAGGCAGAAGTTCCGCTGGCCACTTCTCCTTATCATCGCAGTTACCAGACAGTGTAATCCAGCAACCGGCTTGTCTGAAAAACCATGGCTAAACGCCATTTTTTATGTCGACCCGTCTGCAATGCAATCAAAGGACGGCCGTCATAATGAATCTCTGATCATTAATAACGAGAGCCGAAGGCCGGATCAAATTGGAGCGTGCGGAATCGCTCAGAGGAGTGGAGGTCCGATCTTGAACAGTGTTAAAAATTAATTAATGTAGATTTGATGTGAAAACTTAATTGAACAGCGTTAAATGTTAATGCGAATGATATGAAATCGCCATATCCATGTCCCATCACCTTAAACGCTATCGAATGCACCCGCAGCCGGGAGCAGGGCAAGTTTTTATTGAGGACACGTGGCAAAAATTGATTGGAGCGGATCTTTGTTTGGGCCGCTCGCGCAGTGGAAATCCGGACCCGTAAAATATTAGGGCGAATTTGATAAGAAATTCGCGTCACAAAATTGGCCGACGTCAACAGGCTATTTTGGAACGCGAATTTGGTTTGAATTATGGTTTATCGCCGTTTGAAGTCCGGCGGGCTCGACTTAAGAACAATTTTCTTATAAAATTTGTGTTGGTTTTCTTTGATAATACACATATTAAAATCTCGCTTAATAAAGAGACAAAATTGTTGTGCTTTCGGAACCTGACCCGAGGATTGGACATGAGTTAACAAACAAAAGGATAGCGGAACCAGACATGCACCTGTGGTCAAGCCCTCTACCAAAACCACTAGCGGAATCACAAAAGTGGGTTGCCCATATCGCACCGCTTTTGCGGATTAGGCGGTATTTCCTATTCGCGAGCGATTCCATAGGGAATGCGACACGTGGCGAAGTGACCCCGGAAAACAACCGTTTAACCCACGCCATCGCACGTTAAAGCCCGACGTTGGAAGCCGAGCGAAATTGCCAAGAGTCTTTGATTTGGAGAAGGGCCATCGGACGGTGGTCGCACGTTGAACTTGCCCGGAGGTTAACTAAGGTGTGCGGAGGATAGCCAGGTACGATACGAGTGTTTGATTGGTTATTGATATATATAGGTGGGGCCGGAGTATAATGAAATTGTTTAATTAAACGATTGGCGGATAATTAGCATAAGTCTGGAGCATGATTGTTGTAAGGCCGGGTGGTGAAATATAGAGCCGAAAGTTCATTACAAGTTATTTATTTAAAAAGAAACGTGGAGTATAAATACAAAGTGTTGAAAGTTAAACATTGGTTATAAGGATTAGAGATAATATAAAGTCGGGAATATAAATTAAAGTCCAACCATTGTGGATAATATTTATTTATCAAATTCTACGAATTTGATAAATAAACCCGAAGAAAGAAGAAGTCAATTAAGACTCAGGCTGGAGGAAAAGAACGGGGTACACCAAGGGAAAATGCCGACAGAGCGATTGTAGACACACCAGCTCTCCTTGGGGGTCCAATTTCAGTTTTGTTGCGTCACACGATGATCTCTCTTCTCTGGCATTTACTTGTATTGAAGATCACTATTCTAGGAATAAGGAGTTATTTTCTCCAAAAATAACCCTAGCCAAACATTGACAATGCATAAAGGATATCTTTCTATGCTTCATAAGTACATATGTTCTACTTCTAAATCATGTCTTGGAAGTGGTTGTTTTGCTAGAAATTATTCACCAGTTGGTTTCATACCAAAGTCTTTTTCTCATTTTCAGCATCCAATACATGAAAAAGATAATGGTTTAAAACAACATAAATATTTGAAATTTTGCAAGAATTGTCTGGCACACTTTGAATATGAATTTTGAAGTCAAGTGCATGATGTCGTATAGGATCAAGTGTCATTTTGAATACCAAATGTTTCACAAGAAACTTCTCAACATGCTACCCTGCAGTAAGGATTAAATGACAATATTGCATCAACTATTTCCATAATAAAAGTGCACCTCGGCCATAAGACTAAACAACTAAAAATGTTGTAGATCTAACAAGACCACACAATCAAATGTATTCCACAAGGCCAATATTGTATGAAAAATGAAAAGGAGTTTGCAACCAAAAATACCTTAGGCAATTAATTCAATTAGATACACCAAACCATCAGCAAAAAGGAAAACCAGCCTACTCAAAAGGCAAGCGTTTACCTCCTTTGACAAAATTTTGAGTTCCAAAACAAGGGCCTTTATTGTCTTGTCAATGCCCCTAGTAATTTGAATGGGGTTTGCACCTGCTGCAACAACCTAAACAAAAAGGTTTCATTTCAAATTATTTTCCACAAATTTAAGATACAACCATTGTCAGCTTTGTATTTCCTAACAAGCTCATAAATTTTGACAAAAGAACCAAAATTTTTTAATACCTGATAGCAATTTTTTCACTCAAAAACTATCTTAGACTCAATAAGCCCAACCCAAAACTAAAAAACCAAACACCATAAGACCCTACAAAAATGAATATATTATCTTAATCCAATACTATCGACAAAAATTTACCTTTACACCCTCACTTATTAAACCCCGTGTTGTTGAATTTTAACTTCAACTGCTGCAACAGAAGGATGGATGCAGCAGCAAAAAAAAATTTTGGAGGTTGCTTTCATGCCATCCAGAAATTTAATTCAGCATTTAAAATTCCTGCAAGTTTTTTTTTGTAGACGGTCGCAGCCATATTTCTGTACAGGATTGTATTTAAACACAACAACCAGCATTAACGCAATTCACCAACCATAAATTAAACAAACAGAAATTTACCCCCCAGTTTTGTAAATTCAAAAGGAGGACACGTGGAGCATTAATATTGGATCGCATGAAATTGAAGGGAATCTGAAAACCTGAAAACCGGACCCGAAATTTTTATAGGGCACATTGGATTGAGAATTCGAGTTAAAATTAGGCAGACGTCAGCATCCCATTTTGGAACGCGAATTTGGTTTGAAATTCAATCTATTTAGACTTTTGAAGTCCGACGGAAAGGGTTCTTTAATGTTTTGATAGTTTAATTTTATGTATGCTTTAATATATACATATGTTTTAAACATATGTTATATATATCATATGCAAAATGAAAGGTGGGCCATAGAATTTAGTTTTAATTTTATTTTTTTAAAAAGAGGGTTTATTATAATATGTTTTATATGTTCCGGCATATAAAAATAAAAAGGTCGAAAAAGCTTGGTAGTTTTTTTTATAGACAGTACGTAAATTTTTTATTACATAGCAGTGTGTAAAAAGTGAAAAACCGAGTGTAACTTTTTAAGTGTGTATGCACAGCAGTGCGAAAGGGAAAAACACAGCAGAGTGTTTTAGAGACAGAGTATGTTTGTTTTGAACAGACAGTGAGTTGGTTTTATGCACTACGTTTTGTAGCAGTCATAATTTTGTAATCCCTCTCAGTGAGGAAGTAGTGTAATAGTTTTTTTTTGAGTTATTGAAGGGAATAGAAGTTTGTTTTCAAAGTATTGAAACTTTGTCTCCTGTCAAAGAAATTTTTATTTTCTGCGTGTTAGAGGAAGGGAGATTTATGGGTGGTTCTTATGAATCAACCAACCATTCAGAACATGCTCATCAATCCAAACCATAAGTATTATGTGACAATATTCAAGCAGGCACTCAATCGGATTTCTGAAGCTATGTTAGAGAAACCCTAAACTCTCACCGAAAATAGGTGAAATGTGGCACCACTCAGAGATTGACATGTGCCAATTGGTACAAGTGGTAGACAATTGGCATGCTCAAACAACGAGGTGATGCAGGAATGACATGAGGGAGAAAATATCATAAAAGCCCCAAATTTGGAGAACTAAAGCTCATCACCAACCTGAGATTGACAACTTTACATGATGTAACCTATGAAATTGTAAATGGAGAAATCATAGTAACAATAAAGTAACCTATGTAACAATAAAGTCGGATTCATCCTGGGAGTGGTAATGGGAGAAATCATAGTGAACAACAGGAAACATGCATAGTTGCTTATAATCAAATAGATGAAAAAACACATACAAAAAACCTAGATAATAATCGTGAACAAGCTTAATATTGAATTATGAACTGTAAAGGAACTTACAAAATGTGACATTACGAACCTGGTCAAGCGCACAAGCAAAAATATCCTGGACATGACCCTGTTTGACAAGTTGTATTGCTCATGATGCAAGAGGATTTGTACCTACACTGCCAAGTCAATCAAAACCATCATTATCTATACAATAAATACAAGTAATTGATGTAGTATTTTTTACTCTAAGATGCATTCTTATGATAATGTTAGAACATATGTTGAAAATGTCAAAACATACCTGAATAAGCTCCTCTTCGCTTCAAGAACAATTTATTGGAGTCGCATGAACTTGGAACAAGCCTCCCACGATCTGAAAGAGTAGCAACTAAGTCAACAGTGACTTTTTTGTTGCTACACTGGATCGAGGGAGGTTTGCTCCAAGATTAAATCGCTCCAATAAATTATTCTCTACTAAACAAGGCCAACCACGTGAAGGTGGAAGCTCTTATGGCCCCTCCCCCCCCCCCTCACATCACTCTCAATTCCTCAATACCCAATCTATATTTCATTTTTTACTTTCATGAGCATAAAAAAAAATATTCAATAGCTAATAAAAAAACAATTCAACAAAAAGTACGCAAGGAAACATTGCAATTAATGCTTGACATAAAAATAGTATGATAAATGAGTTTTTTATATAACGCAAAAAAACGTTCCAAGTATGGTAACGTTTGTCTTATAATAATACAATATTTTACATTGTCAAATTTTCTTTTCTTCTTCCTATTTTTAAAGCTCCTAATTACATCATCAATATCATCGTGCTCTGCTCCTATTTCGTGCCTTTCAACCCGCACTGCTGACCTAGTTGCTTATTCACGATGTCTGGGCTCATCCAGTGACGGGGCATCGCCTACAAAAACAGATAATATTAAATTTTAATTGTCAGTTTTTAAATATCATTGAACTAGTTCGTAATATTAATAAAAAAAATTGCAATGAGATTATTTACCTGGTGCACCAGTTGTCGCCGCTGACCTAGTTGCATTGTCACGATGTCTGGTCTCATCCAGTGACGGGGCATCGCCTCCAAAAACAGATAATATTAAATTTTAATTATCGGTTTTTAAATATCATTGAACTAGTTCGGTAATATTAATAAAAAAAATTGCAATGAGATTATTTACCTGGTGCACCAGTTGTCGCCGTTGGGACTGTTGCCCTGTCTTCCTCTCTGGTGGTAAGATCCTCAAGGGAAACATTCTCTGTCATTTAAACAAAAAACGCTATAAGGACAACCATCAAGGTATAATTAGAAAAAATTATAAGTGGAAATTAATTACCGTCACGGCCCTCACTGATAGCAGCATTGTCGGCCTGGTCCCCACTACAATGATCAAGTTGCACGAGAGGATCATCTACATCTGGCTCTAAAACTGGGTTATTTTCCTCGTCGGTAGTGCTGCTCCCCTGATTTAAACAAAGTTGTTAGACATTAAATTTATGGACGAAAACAAAAATATTGAAAGGTTAATGTTTTACCTTATCAAGCATTGTAGATCTTGGGACCTGCCCCAAGCTTCTGCGACGTTCAACTACAGCTTGATAGCCAAAACGAAAAGCAATATTTTTATCTTCCTCTGTAGTTATTGTTCCAAAGTCATCACCCTACATTATATATGATTGTGTATTTTTAATCATATCTGATAGGATTACAAAAACGTTGGAAGGCGACACAATTAATTATAAGATGTTTAGCTACTTAATTACAATTCTTGCAGCTAATTTCAAGTAGCCACCCTGGCCGAGCTTGTGATGGCCCTTTTTCTCAATCCTAGCTTTGGTTGCCTTTGAGGTGTCAGGCAACCTAGCATCAAAAGATTGAATTCAGATATGACGTAGCACACTTTTATTTTAGACATAAAGAAAATTAAAGCTATTGAATTAAAGTTGTAATTTACCTTGCGGGTCCAGTTGGCATTTTTCCTTCTTTCTTTGCCCTTTTCTCTTTTCCGTCATGGATGATTGCTCTCCACTCACTCTCTGAAACTGCGAGAGGACGCTCATATCTAGGGTTAAATTGCAATTGCGTCCTATAGGTGTCCCTGGTATATTTCAAATATTTGCTGGCTACCCGAGCCACCGTTGTTCTGTCAAATGTGCCGACCCCAAAAAGGGCTTCTAGATAATCTAGAAGTTCTTTTTTCAGGTTGGAATTCTGGGAATTCCACCCTGTGCGTATGGTTGGGCCAAAAATTACCAACGCATGGCCCTCCAAAAACCTGTAGAACTCACTGTTTTCGCGCGTACGAAAACCAAAAGAAAAAAAAGATATTATCATTAATTTAAAAATAAAAATCATGATAAACATGTTTTAGATAAAGTACATGAAATAGTTAAAATATTAAAATTTACCTGGGAGTTGTACATGCTTTATAGGGACACCCTCATCGTTCACCAACAACGTGCCATTAATGGTCCCTGTGGAGCTGACACGTGTAGCTCCAGGAAACGCAATAATGTAGCTGGCCATATCAGCCTCATCATTTCCAACACGTTCAGCAGTTGGCTGGGTGTCAGCTTGGGCAGGGTGTGTTTCTTGGCTAGCACCTAAAGGAGTAGAAGGTGTACGAGAGGGTTGTTGGGCAATCTCTTGCCCTCGTGTCCCACTACCACCAACACCGGGTTCAGCAAATGCCAGAAGACGCTACATACAAAAGAACTTTTTGTTAGTTTAGTCAATGTAAAAATTAAAAATCAAACTATCACAATTCATCTCATGCAGAACAAAAAAAATATCCTTTTGACTTTTTATTATTACTTGATATCTTTCTAGCTGCCTCATAAGATGTTGTATCCTCTCTTCTGTTTCAGGTGTTTGAGGCGCGTCTATCAAAGCATTAAATTCCGACCTTGCATCTCGTGCCTTTTTTTGCAACAAGAACACTGGAGATAGGGATGAAGAAAGCTCTTCCTCAAAGAGGGAATCATCAGGCGTACCATGGCTAGGTGTCCGCATATTTGAACAAAATTAATATTATTTCAATTATGTAAATAACTAAAATACCTGAAGATAGAGCAATGCTGGCACTTTACATGTTCTTCCGCCGGCCTCTTTCCGCGATCATCCCATCTCGGGGTTGTTCCTGCACTGCTCTAATCAGTCTGCCACATTGCAATAAAATTATAAATGTAAAAACTTGAAAACAATATCTAACTTGAAAACAAAAAATGAAAACTGAAATAATTTCTAATAAGACACCGAAAGACAGAGTTAGAGTTTCAAATATGCCTTGCATTGAATTCAGTCCTGGAAACATGTCATTGCACATTAAGGCACCCAAACATTCAATCCACGAATGATATATTTAAGTAGGCTTCTCCTATTCGGGAAAACACCATACCTATAATGCATTCACTTGCATGTATAAAGGGAAAGGAAAACATGTTTTCATACAACGGTGACAAAGGCATCTTGGGGAAAGGTATCTTCACTTTTTATTTATGTTGTTCACCCACACCACTCGTGTTTTCACTAATCCTGTTTTGTCATTTTTGGATTCAAATTAAGTTAAGGCCTTAAGTATTTTTTGACCTTTCGGTGTAGTTTTTATAAGTGGCATGTATGGATTTTCCATTAATTCTGCACTTTTTCTCTTCGTGCGCATGTTTCCCTGGAAATCAAATGCATGATTTAGTCCCATACATTTAACAAGTTGTTGGATCAACTCCATAGGAAATATCATGTTTCCTATTCAATCAAAATTTATCTCAGTTAGGGTAGGTAGGAAGGTTTTCCCTTTGTATTAATAGGCACTTCTAGCTTGCATTTTTATTATATCTTTCAAATTTAGTGTCGTTTCAATTAGGGCATGATTTTTTGCAACTTTCAAGGTGAGAATGAACAAAGACAAATTTTTGTGATGGATGACTGTATATGACTCCATGGCCAGATGAAAAGGCACTAATCTACTTCTTCAAATATCTATAGTTCTCATTCACCTCATACGGAGATGGTCCCTGATTTTGAGCCAAATGTTGCAGCAAAAAGTTCTCCCCCTCCATAATTTGATATTCAATGGAAATTTCTTAAATTGATGATGGGGCAAGATTATGGAACATTGGCACATACATATGTAATGGAATTCCAAGATCATGATATATGTTTGCATATTTTTATGGCAATGTTCCACCAAGTCCCCTGGAGGTGGGAGCGAGGGGACGAGGGAGCGCGGGAGCGGCCTATGCAAAAGCTCCCTACCAATTTTCAGGAAACGTGGGGGGACGTCGTGGTCATAAAAATTATAAAATTTAATATTTAAAATGTAACTATATTTTTGCAAGGAATGTATATACAGTCATCATACACTTGCATCATGAAAGATAAATCATAAAAGATAAAATTACAAATCGATGAATGATGAATCATATAATTGAAACAAATTTAAAAGTTAAAAGTTAAAACATACATCATACAATCATGCATGTAAGTTTGTAAGTTTGTAACCATATAATCATTAATGTAACTACTAACAATGTACAATGAAAATAAAGTTTAAGATATCATATGACATATTATATCAAGATTCAAAATAGAGTTTAAACCGAAGTTTACAACTCAAGTCTGAAACATAAAACTTAAACGCAAATAAGTTATGTCTGAAACATAAAACATAAAACATAACATATGAATATCAAATGATATCATCATACCGATAAATGAGCATAAATGCTCAAGTTAATGCCCCACTAGTCTCTGCATCCAACTTCTGCACGAATATATCAAGATCAACCATGTCACCATCTGAATCAGAATCACTTGGATTCTCAAATATGCTAAGTGGCACATCAACTTTTAACACGAAACCATAAACTAAAATGGGCGGTGAGGGGACGTGAGGGGGCGTGAGGGAAACATCCCCTAGAAGTCCCCAAGACCCCGGAGCGCGAGGGGGCGAGGAATCTAGACCCCTAGGTGGGGGGACGAGACCCCGTGTAACACTGGTTTATGGAGGTGGTGGAGCAAAAAAGAGCTCAAATAGAGCTGAAATTTTTCACATAAAAAGGACTGTGGGCTTGACTAATGGTTCCATTTAAAAAATGATATCTAGACAGAGAATAAGTGTAGCATGCAAACATGCATTGAAAATCCATCTGAGTTTTCATTGTATTACTTATGATGGATTCAAATTTGGGTTTCAAAATGCCAGGTTATGGCATGATTTTGTCGAGAAACCCTTACTTGGATTCTCATGTTGGTTTAATTTATATTTTAAGTTTGTTTTGCAATCTTTGGGTGATAGTAACTCATGAACTAGGTTACCAATGTGTAACAATCATATTTCAAGAATAAAGTTGTGATTTTTTTATATTATTATTATTATCTATTAGCTACGAGTATTGACACCTAATGCCTGGAATTTTGACATCTCGATAGCATGGATAATTTCGAAAATGTTTCTAGTAATGTTAACATAATAACTATCATTACGTGTCTTCACTTTTTTCACCATAATAGAACTGTGATATGGACTCATCACACAACTTCATATGCTATGTCCCAACAAGTTCAAACTGGTTGAACCTACCTCATAGTGTGGTTATTAAGGACAAGTTGCTTGATATATAACTCGATAGCATAGACCGCGTTGCAGTTCTAAAAATAATCCTCAAGTGTCAAAAAAACTTCACAATATGTTCTACTATAAAGCCTTTTGGGATACCTGAAATAATATATGTATCATCGATGACTTTTAAAGTATGACAAGATCCAGAGGGAAAGGAAATCAATGGAAGAGTGATCCACCAATGAGAACCTAGAATTTAGCATCAGATGAGTTAGAGTCTAGGAAATTGAAACCCTATAATTTTAATTAGTGATGAAGGACATCACATAGGTAATTATATTTTCATGTAGAATAATCTGTTAATTCAAATTTAAACCACATAATATGAAAGGAATACCATAAATTTTTCCACGTAAGTCCAAACAACCTATAAAAAGGGAAAACCTTCTTTTTCCATGGGAAATAATTTACCTTTCCTTTTTCAAGATAATCTAAATCACAAAAAATATGAACTATACTGCACACATTCTTGGACAATGTGAAAGTGGAAAAGGAATACCCTACACAAGTGATGCACACATGTACATTTGAACACTAATAGATTTTTGTAGTTGAAATGCAATGCTTGTTTTCATTTAAATGTAGGGTTTTTGAAGCAGGGAGAAATAATGGCTGCCAAATTAATAAGCGTTTCTTTGGGAAAAATTTAAATCTTGTATTGGGTGATGAAGATAATAGAGGGTATTGAATCTTGATTCTTGACATCTAGAGAGAACCATACACCCTAACACAATCCAATAGAATTGACCAAAAAAACCCAAATAGAGTCAACCCTACTATAGGAGGAAGGGCCTGCAGTAAGAACTTACCATTTTGCAAGAGCTGAGGGCGAATGTTGTTCTGCAAGAGCCGAGGGCGAACGCTGAGGTAAGCAGGGAGAAATAATGGCTGCCAAATTAATAAGCGTTTCTTTGGGAAAAATTTAAATCTTGTATTGGGTGATGAAGATAATAGAGGGTATTGAATCTTGATTCTTGATATCTAGAGAGAACCCTACAGCCTAACACAATCCAATGGAATTGACCAAAAAACCCAAATAGAGTCAACCCTACTATAGGAGGAAGGGCCTGCAGTAAGAACTTACCATTTTGCAAGAGCTGAGGGCGAATGCCGTAGGCTTAATGCCGAGGGAAAATGTTGTTCGCAAGAGCCGAGGGCGAACGTGTGGCGAATGTTGTTCCTCGAAAGAGCCGAGGGCTAATCCGCAGGGCGAATGTTGTTCGCAAGAGCTCAGGGCGAATGCCGAGGCTTAATGTTGCTCCGCAAGAGCCGAGGGCGAATGCCGAGGGCGAATGTCAAGTTTCGCAAATCTGAGGGTGAATGCGCCATGATATCCAGAAGTTAATGTAGAACGCATGTACATTTATTTGAACACTAATAGATTTTTGTAGTTGAAATGCAATGCTTGTTTTCATTTAAATGTAGGGTTTTTAAAGCAGGGAGAAATAATGGCTGCCAAATTAATAAGCGTTTCTTTGGGAAAAATTTAAATCTTGTATCGGGTGATGAAGATAATAGAGGGTATTGAATCTTGATTCTTGACATCTAGAGAGAACCCTACAGCCTAACACAATCCAATGGAATTGACCAAAAAAACAAAAATAGAGTCAACCCTACTATAGGAGGAAGGGCCTGCAGTAAGAACTTACCATTTTGCAAGAGCTGAGGGCGAACGCTGAGGGCGAATGCTGAGGGAAAATGCTGTTCTATAAGAGCTGAGGGCGAATGCTGAGGGAAAATGCTGTTCTACAAGAGCTGAGGGTGAATTTTGTTCTGCAAGAGCGGAGGGTGAATGCGCGCGTGATATCAGACGTTAATGTAGCTATTGCGATGCATACGAAACAATAAAATCATTTTTATGTAGCGCGCATATAAGTTTCGAATTTTTATGTAGCGCGCATATAAGTTTCGTATTTTTATGTAGCGCGCATATAAGTGTCGTTATACCGATGGCGGAAAAAGCATCGCTATTGCGACGGGTACCTCCAAACGTCGCAATGGCGACACCTAGACATTGTGTCGCACTTGCGATGATTAAAGTCATCTCAATAGTGACGCTTTGGGCCATAGTGTCGCAATTGCGACGTCTTCCTCCAAACGTCGCAATTGAGACACTTTTCTAAGTGTCGGTATTGCAACACATTTCTATAAACGTCGGTATAGCGATGGTTTTGGGCGGGATGGAAAAAATTTGGGGAAATTTCCGACATTTGGTCAAAAGCGTCGGAACCAAGTGTCGGAATTTCCGCCAAATGTAGTAGTGTTAGGATTTAATTGAATGAATTGGGAACACTGGGAGGTCTAGAACTCCGTCTCTGCCTCACTAGGATCCTTTTCAATTAATTGAACCCTTCTAAGATCCCCCAAGTTGGAGGCCGAAGCATTGAGAGTTCAAAGTCTCTCTCTGATCTCAGGTCTTTAACTTTGTGTTCTAAATCTTTAATGTTACTTGTCTGAAGAGTTTACCTTTTATATTTTTGGTCACAGGTGTCCAATGGCATGTCCTGTCCCTGGGTCTGATTTCTGAAAGGTCACCTTGGAGGTTTCCTTGCTTTCACCTTCTCTCTTACCTTTCCATGCCACACTATCATCTTTAAGATCCAATGCTTTAGATGACTAGCCCAATAGAAAGCCTGAATCTTGATTAGCAAGTAAACCCTTTCCTGACTCCATTGCCCAATGGTCTTGAATGTTCGCTGAATTTTCTCTCCTCTACCTAAAATACTCTTTTCTCAGCCTTGCCCTATAATGAACCCTTCTTTCTTGATTCCCAACAACCAACCAAACAAACAATCAAACAAACAAACCTTGAGCCTATAACTAGCCTAATATATTAACTTTTGAGCTTTCAAAGACACACAACCTTTGCTTTTATAGAGAGATCCCTCTCTGGACCCAGGAGGGCTAGATCCCGAGGTCTAAAAGTGGTTCTAATGTTGTCTCATCTTTTGGTCTTGCCAATCTGGCCAAAACATGGGAACCCCAACAAGAGGGATGGAAAGTAATGATGTTTTGCAAGAAACGACATCACCTGCCCAAGTAGATATGAATATTGAAATAAGTGGGAGTTTTACACAAGAACCACCCCTGATTCAGCCAGAGCAGGGAGACAGAGAAGAAGTAATCCATGAAGTTGGCATTGTTCCACAAGAACTAGTGTCGACTGCAAGAGAGGAAGCAATGCACAAAGAATAGGAGGATAGAGGAGAAATGACTCGCGAAGTCGATATTGTCCCACAAGAACCGGTATCGACTGCAGAGGAGGAAGTAGTGCAAAAAGGGCAGGAAGACAGAAGGGAAACAATCCTCAGAATCGATGATGTTCCACAAGAACCAGCGTTGTGTCCGACTAAAGTAGCAGTGCATGGAAGTCCGACCCAAGTTGGAGATGAGGATGACGAAGCTATTCCCCATTCTCCATTCCAATCTATGATGCCTAGAGGGGTGAGTGGATTCCGCTCATACCAACGATTAATGGAGGAAATAGTTGTTCCACCAGTGCTTAAATTCGTCAACCAAGGGAAGGACATGGCCAATATTGGCCCAGTAATTGTTGAATCTTAGCAGGAGAAACCAAAGGCTCACAAGGGAGACATAATGCCTATGGAAACACTAGAACACATGATGGTCGATGGAAGCGCTGAACAAGAAATAGAATTCCCTAAGGTAAATGAGGTAAATGCAAAAGAAAATTCCCCTGAAGATAGGGAGTCCATCCAGGAAGACCTAGCAGAAAAATTAGTTGATGACATCGGTAGCATTCCATTGCCTCCTGAACCTGTTACAGGCCTGGAAGGTGAATTTATAGTTAAACAAGAATGGATTGAACAGTGTGAGAAAAGAATATTACCTCTCAAGAAAAAGTATCAACTACAGTTCAATGAAGCCATGCGATTGAAGAAGGAGGTTCAGGAACTGAAGAGGCAAGTTTCTCAGTTGAAAAAGAAGATAAAGGTCTACAAGTGGAAGGAAGTGAAACCAAAAATTAAGGTCTCCTCCGCAGCTACACAAATTGGTTCAATTGAATAGTTGTTTGAAGGCCAAAAATTCCTCCTGGCTACTAAAATCCAGATATGGAACTCTTCTACGAATGGACATAAGAAGGAGACGATGCAGCTTCGAGAACAAGCTGTCGGTATCTTTACAAGATACATAGACCAGTTGGATAAAGCATGGCAGAGGAAAGAAAAACAAAAGGATAAGATAGAGGTGTTAGAATAATAAGTACAGTTGCTGCAATCAGATAAGGAGGAAATGTTTTCCTTGGTGTAGCAGATAATGGCCTGTAGACCTCCTGCACATAGCTATGCCTTATTCCTTCATGAACAATTTATTTTCTTTTGTCTTGAGAGTATATATAAGGAAATTTGTCACGAGATTGAGGATCCAATCCAGTTTCTCTATATCTTGAAAATTCATGATATCATAGGACAACACTTAATGTGCGAGCTCTATATGCATGGTTACTTATTAAGGCACGATCAGGCCTTCAACCCCGTTCCATTCGTGGGGGACATTCATTTAAGAGCTTTCACCTTGTACACCATCAATCAGATTAAATGGAGAAAGGCCTATCACACGTTTGACAAAAACCAAGTCACCAGGCCCTAATGATGAGGAGGGCGCATGGCCAGGCAGCCAATATTTATAACAAGCATTTTACTTTTCTATAGATCGAGGGACATAGAGGACATATGTTGACTACCCAAAAATGGTGTGCTGACCTCTGTGTCAGGCAGATAATAAATTTCTGAGATGAAGCACTGGACAATTCTGAAAGGAAGTGGATGTTGTCATCTTCAGCCGTCAGAAGTCGAGAGGCTTTTGGAGAACCTAACATTGCACGAGCACTAGAAAGGGTGCCACGTTTTGTGAAATGCATTCAGACTTGTGGGGTCAGGTGGATGGGGCTAAGGATCCAATTTCCCCTTATTTGGCTACCAGCATAGCAATATACTCCTGCATACAATGTTGAACCAAATTGGTGGAAGGATGTTGTTCTGAAGGAAGGTTATAAACCCGCTGGGATAGAGGTGGCTGAAGAAAATGATCTCACACAACTTCATGCCAACCACACTCAATACAACCCAGATCTGAGGAGATGACGAACTGCATGAGGACATGCAGATAGACTAGTTGGGGGCAGATGTTGGGTACCAAATCTGTATGCTTTCTCTCCCATTTTTGCCCACCTTTCTATATATTTGTATCATTAATTGTTCTAAAACACACAAGGTAAAACCCTTTCCTTTATCTTACATGGAATATTTCATTAATGAAGTAATAATCGTGGAGGTTTTAGCTTTGCAAATATTAACTCCGGTATTTTCATAGATTTGGAAAAAGTAAAGAGTTTACAGTTGTGAGCCACAGAGCAATTCCTGATTCCGAACATTATCTCAACCTGCTGCAACAACGCAACAGACTTCGTCTTACCCCAGCGCTATTTCAGGCTTATCATGGTTTCTTTTTGGAAACTAGATTGTTGTTGTAACAAAATATATAATTGTAGACATTTAGTTGTTGAAGGAAATCTACGATTTCCTGAATTTTTGTATAAAGAGGGCCTTCGGGCTGTGAATCGAAGCTAAGAAAGAAAGACACAGGTTTGTAATAGAGCATTTTCTAATTAATTGAATGCACAGTGTTTTTTTGTCTCACCTGTACGTTGTGAGTTTGTCGCAGCCCTGATCAAAGAGTTGGGCCCACTCTCTTGATCACGTGCTGCGTTATCTTTCCCTTGTTTATTTTATATTTTGATTTGTTATTGTTACTGCTGATCTAGTATAATTTTTCCATTGTTGTGAATGCCTTTTTAGTTCTGTTGGCACCCTGTAATTAGCAAGATTGGAAAAAGTTCGACTACAGGGAAAGATGGATTTATCTTTGAAAGCTTTTGGTTAATGATATTAGGCTAGTTATGAAGGCCGAGGGTTTTTGTTTTGTTTTGGATGGTTGAGCATGATTATTATTTGAGGGGAAATTTATAAGTGAAAAGAGTTTCAAAGGTGAGAAGTTGCAAGAAAATAGAACAAGATTTGGCCAAAAAGAAAGACAAAATGTTGGTTTTAGTCCAATGGGATATGGAGTCATAATAGGGTTTAATTGAAACAACAAGGGGCAAGAGTGGTCCATGGGGCAAGTCATCTATGTCTACGGATCTCTTTAAAGTTTCATTTATGGAATGAAATGATACAACAAGAAGGGGAAATACATAAATGAGGAACAAAGAGCAGGCCAGGATCTGGTAAGTACTTTGAAACTAGCCAACCTTTGAAAAACACTTAAGAATAACATAAAAGCGATCCAGGATCTGGTAAGTACTTTGAAACTAGCTAGCCTTTGAAATACTTCCAATAGAAAAAATTTAAAACATAGTGGGGAACTTGAAGGAAACTGTTGGAGAAGAAACTAGTGGGTCGGTGTTGAGGAGGTAAATCCCCTCTGCGGACAGAGGTGATCCCTACTAGCCCAGCAGGGGTCTAGCAACAATCACGAAATGTTACGACGCAAGTTCCTAGCTACGAAATGAAAAGACCAAAGATGGAGGCCTACCTGGAATCCAATGCTACGATCTGAAGAAGAGAGCATTCCCGTTCCTCAGCCTCGGCAGATTACGATCCTCTACGATCTCCGTGGATGGATACCTGCACGTGCAAGAAACAAACAGATACAAGCATAAAATATGGCATACGTAACTAAATATCAGTCAGAAAGGATATTACTCATATTAACATAATCGAAAACAGAGTGGAACCATAATCGTAATCATTCATTAAATAACAATCGAAAGAGATTACAACCAAAGTTCTGACATCGTGGTCTCCTTCGGATGGGTCTCCAGTCGTTCACGTCTCGCAAAGCTCGCCAGGGAAAGGGCAAACCTCTCCTAAGTCTCTTGACAATAGTCTCCTTACTTGAGTCGGCCTTAAGGGAAGAAAGAGGGCTCTTACAGCATAAAGGCTCTTGAAAATTTGGAGATTCAAAGCTTAGGCACTTCAAGACTATCAGCCCTTCAGCCCCTTCATCAATGGATGAAGGCTATATTTATAGAGGAGAGGAGGAGGTTGGGATCCCTACAATAGTGGAAGGGAGGCCTTATCCCTTGGGAGGCTCCCCATAAGGTGGAAACAAGAGGCCAAAGGAGGAAGGCCGTGGTTATTCAGGCGAAACCACTCCTGATGACTCATCCACGAAGTTGTTGTAATCGAAACTTCGCCTCTTTTTTTAAAAAAATTTCCAAAAGCAGAGTGGCGCGGGTGCTTAACTGGGACAGAGCGCCAATTAGCGTGGGCTCAGTGTTAATTTTCCCCCATTCGCGCGAGTACATATCGGGCTACCAGCGCTAAGGCAAAAACAGGTGTTTTTAGGGGTCTGCTCAGGAAATGATCAACAGAAGGAATGTTGTCTTCATGGAAAGGGATGAAATGATGGTATTTGCAAGGCATGACACTGCTTATTGGTCACAGAAATGACCCTCCAATGGGCGAGATGGGAATTGCAGGGACGGTGACAAATTACTATGTAACAGTCGGGCTCACCACAAAACCTCTCCTAGCTCTGCTTTACTTGGTAAAATTTCAAGACAAACACATAAGATAGCAAAGAATGGTCTAAGATTTGGTAAGTACTTTGAAACTAGCCAACTTTCAACACATTCCAAGGGAAACTTTCAGATAGTCTTTGGGGATAAAACTAGGACCAGGGCTCACCATATCTTCCTTAGTTCATCTCTACTTAACATAAACTGAAAATAATGTTTAAGAACAATATTTAGCTAAGATAGTAGGACGAGAGAACGCCAGCATTCCTAACTGCTTGAACTAAATTAAATCATTCCTAAACAACACAATTCGAAAGAAAACATTTAGATAAAGCTTATCAGTCAGAGAATGGTACTGATATACAGTAAATCCTAACTCTATGCTTGTTGTTCTTTATAAGAGAAGATGAACAAAGTGGAAACAGAAATAAAATAACAATTTACAATAAGAAATAACATCACCGTTGACATAGACCAAGATCCCATAAATTAGCTTGTATTGATGCTCCAAACTAGTTACAACTTTAAGTCCAATGTTTCAGTTTAGCAATCATCTACACTTCCCAGAATAACTTATCTAATCACAAGCAAAGCTTCAAGAGCCCGTGAACACTATTTACAAGTAGAAGTCTCAAATCTCAAGTATATTTCAAAGTTCAGCAACCAACAATTTCTCATTTTCTACAGAAGTATTTATAGAAGGGATGAGGAGGTGGGATCTGATAAAATATCTCCAAGGTTCAATTAATACAGATTAATGCTCCATGGCCTTTGAGGGGCTCAATGGAGAAGAGTACATATATTCTCATTGTATTAACTGATTTACATTAAATATTAAGCTCGGTGGGAGCTTTTGTTGACTTTTTAAGGCTCTGTTTCATGATATAATAACTCTACTAATATTTTGCATTAACTTCTTTGGTAGAATTAATTATTTGGTTGTGCTGAGGCAAATATCTGATTTTCTGATCAATAACTTCGGCCTCTGTTTGAATGCTTTGAGGCAACAGGTGGCTTTGTGGTAGCTGAGAGGAATCAATTGGCCTCTGTTGTGGAGGTGGAGGCCTTTCTGTTTGAAGATATTTTGATTTGTCTTTAATTCTATTTTAATTTGGAGGATTAGGCTTTTGATAATCAATCTAAGCCGTAATCCATAAAACTATGGAATTCATCTTCGATCTTCAGTTCTACTGAGTTTTGTTCTTCGACACTGATACTCTTTTGTTTTATTTCATTCTCTGTGTCTTATTGATGTGCAGGTTCTGCAAAGGGTCCGTATGGCATCAATGCCCATGACGCATTGACGAGATGTGGATTTTGAACCCTTTGTAGTAATTTTCCATTGATAAACGAAAGTCTAGAGGACCGTCACCCTCGGCTTTCATTTCCATTTATTATAATGGGAAAATCCTTCGAAACCTGCAAAATACAAAAAACATTATGAAATCCTGTGTTGTGAGGTAAATTTCTTTAGAGGTTGTGGGGAAGGAGCGAGGCCGTTGGATGGAAGCATCCAACGATGGAGATCAGTTAGAGGAGGTCAAAAGGAGAGTAGAGGGAGATTTTAAGTTGGATCTGTCGATCTGCAGAGATTCGACGATCAGGATTAATCGGGAGAAAATAAAGCGAGGGAGTCAATTTATAAAGAAATGGAAAAAATTTGATGAGATAAGGTTAAAAACCTTTGTTGCGGAGGAAATATGGCTAAAAGTGAAGCCGTGGGTTCGGGGTGATCGTGGGCCGTCGGATGAGATTGGCCCTTGAGATCAACGGTGGAGATCACGCGTTTAAAAATCCTTGCTGAGGGTGGAGAGCGATATGTAAATGGAGGTTTATCTCCAAGCCGTTGATCTATAGAGATCAACGGTGGAGGGCGTGCGTGATAACACACAAAGAAAAAGAGGGAAAGGTGGTTTCAGGAATGAAAACCACGGGTTTCACGTGGTGAAAGGGCAGGGAAGCGGTTTTTCCTTTTTGAACGCGATATGCATTCCCGCTCGACACATGTCTTTTCAAAACCACCGATATCGCGCAGACTTCAAGAAATTATCCATCGTGCTTAAAGTTATGCGACTTGGAACGTGGACCGTTAGATTTGGGACCTCAGATCCAACAGAGGAGAATGAGCGCGATATGAGATAGATGCGTGGGTGGAACGAGGATGGGTGGTTTCAATCTGGGCCGTTGGATCAAGGATAAACAGTTGAGATCAAATGTGGGAGGGGACAGGACCCACAGGGGTTAGGCTCAGCGGGGTTAATATAAGTCGTTGGATAGAACAGATGGACGGCCAGGATTAAATCTGGTGTTTAAGTAAAAAATATACAAAGGGGGAGGAGGAGTTAATAAGGACCGTCGATATACAGAGATCAACGGTCGGGATTGGTCGAAAAAACATTAGGAGCGGGGCTGCATGTTTTTAAACCAAAGTCGGGAAATGCGATCTAGACCGTCCGATCTGGACACGTGGACGGCCTAGTTGCAATCGGGGCTTGGTGATTGGCGGGGGAAGAACTCAAGAGGCGCTGATACAATTAATTGCAGACTGTCGATCTGTAGATCTGATTGACGGCGGAGAACTCATCGGGGGTTGACCAATCGGGGGTGGCATTATGTTTAACGTGCTCGAAAAAAAATTTGCGACACGATTATGTGTTGATCGTTGATCGAATTTAGATCAACAGTCGATATTGTTTCAAAACTTGCACTGGCAAAAGCCCTTTATAACACATAAAAACCAAATTTTTTAACAAAAACAAAGGTTTTTTCGAGGCAGAATGTATATATATGAAATCGTTGGTGCCCGATTGAGGGGCCTTTGATTATATGGAAGGCAAAGGGCCGGGGGCTTATGTATGAGGGCCAATCGCAATTGGAGGTCGGGCTTAGTCTTTCAATCTACCCATTTGGAAATTTGCGACGCGATTGGCGTCTCGGGACTTAAACTCTTGGTCTCGGGCGTAAGTTATATGGAGTGAAGCGGGGGGAGTGGAGGGTTTTACAAAGGGACTCAATTGCATCGGAACTTTTGATGCGGGTCTTTCGATCTACCCATTTATATATTAAAAAACACTTCATGGGCACGTTTAGACAAAACTTTAGGAAAAAGTGGGTTTACAAATTTACAAAGGGAAATAGCAATAGGGAATGGATTATTTCAATGTTTTAGCGCCCGATTGCGGGCACAAGGGTTATATGAGGTGATAATAGGATCGGGGGCTATGCAATAAAGGGCTAATCGCATCGGAGGTCTCCACTTAACAAAAATACTTGTGCACTCTTTTTTTTCCGATGCGATAAGCGTCGAAAGGGCTTAGCGCCTGGTTCTAGTGCACGGGCACATGTGGGGAAGTGGTTTAGGACTTAGCCCAAGGGGGCTTAAGTATGTAATAAAAAATGTATTTTTTATGAAAATTTTCCAAGTTTTCAATGGATTTGGGGGTTTCGGTAGAGTTTAAAAAGGAGTTTTAAACTTTGTAAAGAGGATTTTATGAAGGGGAAAATGGGAGAAAGGGAAAATAGAAGAAGTTTATGAGGAAAAGAGGGGTAAAAATGGAGGTTATTTTTGAAGTGGAAGGAGGGGAAAATGGTGTTTGCAACAGTATTTTCTCTTATGGAATCAGTAGGATTTTTTATTTCTAAATGGAAACAGCAGTGAAGATTGAAACAAGGCCATGATGTCTTCAAGAGTCTTCAAGAGATAAAATTTTTTAGCAATAAAACCTGTTTCTTGAAGGCTAAAAAATTATTTAGCCACCATTTGATATGACAAATTTTATAGGTGGCTAATAGTGGCTCCACTTGGGGATGGTGCCTTCTTGAAGGCATCAAGAACTTCAGACTTGCATTCTCTAGGAGGCTGATCAGTGCCTTATCCATTGGGTTGTATTTCTTTTCTTGGATTATCTTCTTGCTTTGAAAATATGTTAGCAGCCATGGAAAACAATGGATCTTCACCAACACAAGCTTTCTACCTACCCAATCCTACTGATCTAACATTTTTTCTTCTTTAGAGTGCACTTGGATTGGAAAACTCTTTTCACAACATTTTATTCTTTTGAAAGCATAAAACTAATCTAATTCTACTCCTTATTTCTCCATGAACTCAGATTAAACAGTTGAGTCCATATTTTTCTCTACCTAATCTACCAATCTGTTAGGATTAAACAGTCTAACAGATTTTTATTCTCTAAATTCTACAACATAAATTTAAAAGCATACAAGTCAGGATTGAACAGTCTAACTTGATGTTGATCTATGGCATAAAAACAAGTTGCACATAGATATTATTTCTCAAAAAATTAAAACAAAATGGAAGGCTTAAGATCTGAAAGTTTCAAAGCACTTCCTTCATCTTTTTACAGCTCTGTTTTGACTCTTGTTTGAGCTGTTTTTCTTTTATCAACTGTTTCAGATTTTGAGCTGATTAGAACTAGTTATTCTTCTATTTTGACTCAGAATTTAAAATAGATTTGAGTCATCTATTTTTGGAAACTTAGGTTCAGATTTTGAGCATGTTCGAACCTTTAATTTCTAGCCTAATCTACCTACTGATAAGCCAAGATTAAACAGTTTGGCAAATCGAATTCGCTATCCTATCAGCAATAAATTTAAAACTAATTAGTCAAGATTGGGCTGTTTGACTAACTAGAAGTGTGTTTCAGATTTTGTTTGTCTTTTTTGGTATGGGGCTGTACCTTTATTGTTTTTACAAACTTCCCTCTTTTCTCTTTTTGTTGTTTTTATATTTTTGTGTTTTTTATTTTTCTTCGGAGACAAAAATCAACAACTATCTAATTTATCAAAATTGAGATTTATTGACATTCCTATCTAACCTAATTTAACTTTGAGTATTTACATTCTTATATGATACAAAAGTGCCAATGTAGCCAGTTGAGTAGTGTCAAAAAGAAGAAAAATCTCTAGCTTCTTGTCAAGGGTATCCATAATACATTTTGAAGATTAATATTCAAAACCAAGGCTATCACAGAAGGTGACAGCTTTTCAGGTCTCTGGCTCTTGCAAAGGATCCATGCTTGATAATTTGAGCCAATTGGGACTTCCAAACACTTTTCCAAAGGATCAACAAAGAAAAGATGAAGATTCTCTTCTTTTTTTTCTTCCCTATCTGGTAAATTGTCTCCTTCCAAGACTTCAGCTTTGAGGACTGCGTTGTCAGTACGTGGCTTGGAAGTATCATCATTCTTAACCTGCAAAACAAAAAGCAGTGAAATTTCTTCTTTCTTTAAAACTATGCTTGTTTCTGATATAAATTCAGGTTGTTTAAATGGTAGATTGATATCAGTGAAGGGAGAAGTTTCTCTTTGAAAAGATGATATATCCTTAGTAGGATAGTCTTTTATTTGTTTTTCTCCTTAAAAGTTTTTCCAGTATATTTTATTGTTTGGGACAGCAGGTCTGAATTTTTCTTGAATTGTATATTTTTTGCTCTCCCAAGGTCTTAAACATGTACTAGCCACAAGGGCTAATCCATTAGCAAAACTGTTTTGGTCTTTAGGAATAGGGATAAGTTGGAAATCTTTGAAATATTTTAATAAATCCAAGGCATAATCCCTATATTCTTTGCGTATGGGATGTTCAACTATGCATTCATTTTTCAGTTGCCTAATTACCAATTCTTCGTTTCCATGAACTGTTATCTTCTAGGCTCCTGATTTCTTCAATAAATGTAGCCCTAAGAGGAGTGCCTCATACTCTGCTATGTCAATTGTGCATTGAAAGTTAATTTTATATGAATAGGCTTCAGAATAATCATTACCTGTATTGTAAAGCCATATTCCTACACCTGCATTAGTTTTAGTACATAACCCACCAAAATTCATATTCCAAAAAGGACTAGTTTCAGTTTTATCATTGATTTCCTTACTATCCTCTTTGTCTTGAGTGCCATTAGATAGTTCTATGGAATAGGCACCATGTTCATGACTTTCTGGTTGAGATGATGTTTTGGAGGGTAGATGTTTTTTTAGTATTTGATCAATTTGTTCTTCTGTCAAAGGAGAGATTTTTCTTTTAGTATCAACAAAAGAAGAGCTACCCTATTTCTTATGACCAACAAAAGAACTTTCTGCATCTTTACAATGAAGTTCTCTATGTGACTGAGAAAAAGTATTTTTTTTGCAATAAATATTAGAGATTGATTGTTTATTAATAGTCTAATCTATATCTTCTTCTGTCAACAAGGAAAATATTTCTATGTCCCTTTGAACAGAAGTACAACAGTTCTTTGTCTCTTGTAAAGGTTGATTTTGAGGCTGGATGTGTTCTTGTGCCTCTTCTGGGGGATCTTCACTTGTGCTTACAGGGAGACTTTGAGGATTTTCTATTGTTTCCTCAAAGCACTGCTCACTATTATTACTCGCAATTTGATTGTGAAGATCTCTTATCAGCATAGTACAAGACATAGGAAGGTAATCAAAAATTTCTTGACCACCTTCTTTATTTCTTTCTTTATAAGTTTGCTCATCATTTTCTATATGGTATTGATCATAATACACATCTTGGTCACTGTTTTGGTCTTGAGGTGATTGGGCTTGTGTTTGATCAGGGGAAAGCATAGCTTGCCCTAGATCATCAATATTCATATTAGCCATCAACCTATCCATTCTCTTTCCAAGGGTATGCATCATCTTTTCCATCATGATTAGAAATTTTTCTTGTTTATTTTCTCTATCATCTTGTTCAACATACATGTCTTGTATTGGAAGAGTTTGTGTTTTTTGAGGGAAAGGCATATGATGTTCTGGATCACCATCATTTAGATTAGCCATAAACCTATCCACCCTTCTTCCAAGCATGTACATTAATTTTTCCATCCTGACCATATGTTTGTCATCTGGGTCTATATCTAAATCCATGTTTGTAAATTAGAAAAGAGGTCATTGTGTCTGTTCAATCAGTTCAAGGTCTTCTACCAGTGGAGTCATTTGGTATTTTGGGAGTTTCAGAGTGTGGAGTCGCCAGATGGAAGTTTCTAGCTCTTTTGGAGGTAAAATTTTTTTATGGTCCACCACCATGTAATTCTTGTAGAGATGCAAGGTTTTCAGGAACTGAATTAGCTCTCAAGGGTGATCTGAAAAAAGTTGAAAATTTTATCTTAGGAGACTTCCTAAGGATACTTTCCAGGTTATCAACTATCTCAGGTGGGTTTGGGTCAGGGTAGGCTCTATTATGAATCTTCCTAGGAGCCACTATGATGTATTTTTCAGACCCAACTAAACAAGAATAGTTTAACCAAATATGTCAGTCTTTGAGAGGTTAACTGATCTGTTTTATACAAAATTTAATCCTACAGTCCTCTAACTGAGTTTAAATGATGTTATAATGATAAGGGTTCTTCCCAATGGAGTCTTAAGGTTTGTTAAAGATTGTGTAGTCACCAAGTGGAATTTTTTAGCTCTTTTGGAGGTAAAAGGTTTTATGGTCCACCACCATGTTTATTAAATACCAATCTGAAATATTTTTGGGTTTTCTGAGTTCTTTTTCAGTTGTGTGGTTTCTAAGAGTGTCCTAAATCTGTTTCAAAACATAGCTACGGTTGTGAGACAAAGATAGTCTTACTCTTATCGCCAAGCCACCTGATCCTTCAAGGTTAGATAAACTCTTATGAGAATCCTAGGGTTTACCTAGTTTGTCACTGATTCAAACAAGTTTTTATCATAATTACCATTGGTTTGGTAGTGCTCGAAAAGGCTAATTTTACTCACTGCACCATGCTTCTTGAATCAAGGGTTTTCTGAGGCCTATGGTGTACTTAAACTGTCATTCAACTCAGAATTCCCCAGCTGAGTCGCCAGAAATGTTGGCACCCTGTAATCAGCAAGATTGGAAAAAGTCCGACTGCAAGGAGAACATCGTTTCAACCACTTTGGGATTCTAGGATCTAGCCCTCCTGAATCCGGAGAGGGATCTCTATAATAAGTGAAAAGATGGATTTATCTTTGAAAGCTTCTGGTTAATGATATTAGGCTAGTTATGAAGGCCGAGGGTTTTTGTTTTGTTTTGGATGGTTGAGCATGATTATTATTTGAGGGGAAAGTTCTAAGTGTAAAGGGTTTCAAAGGTGAGAAGTTGCAAGCAAATAGAACAAGCTTTGGCCAAAAAGAAAGTCAAAATGATGGTTTTAGTCCAATGGGATATGGAGTCATAATAGGGTTTAATTGAAACAACAAGGGGTAAGAGTGGTCCATGGGGCGAGTCATCTATGTCTAAGGATCTCTTTAAAGTTTCATTTATGGAATGAAATGATACAACAAGAAGGGGAAATACAAAAATGAAGAACAAAGAGCAGCCCAGGCTCTGGTAAGTACTTTGAAACTAGCCAGCCTTTGACAAACACTTAAGAATAAGATAAAAGCGATCCAGGATTTGGTAAGTACTTTGAAACTAGCCAGCCTTTGACAAACACTTAAGAATAACATAAAAGCGATCCAGGATCTGGTAAGTACTTTGAAACTAACCAGCCTTTGATATACTTTCAATAGAAAATATTTAAAACACAGAGGGGAACTTGAAGGAAACTGTTGGAGAAGAAACTAGCGGGCTGGGCTCACCACAAAACCTCTCCTAGCTCTACTTTACTTGGTAAACTTTCAAGACAAACACATAAGATAACAAAGAATGGTCTAAGATCTGGTAAGTACTTTGAAAATAGCCAACTTTCAACACATTCCAAGGGAAACTTTCAGATAGTATTTGGGGATAAAACTAGGACTAGGGCTCACCATATCTTCCTTAGTTCATCTCTACTTAACATAAACTGAAAATAACGTTTAAGAACAATATTTAGCTACGACAGTAGGATGAGGGAATGCCAGCATTCCTAAATGCTTGAACTGAATTAAATCATTCCTAAACAACACAATTCGGAAGAAAACATTTAGATAAAGCTTATCAGTCAGAGAAGGGTACTGATATACAGTAAATCCTAACTCTATGCTTATTTTTCTTTATAAGAGAAGATGAACAAAGTGGAAACAGAAATAAAATAACAATTTACAATAAGAAATAACATCACTGTTGACATAGACCAAGATCCCATAAATCAACTTGTATTGATGCTCCAAACCAGTTACAACTTTAAGTCCAATGTTTCAGTTTAGCAATCATCTACACTTCCCAGAATAACTTATCTAATCACAAGCAGAGCTTCAAGAGCCCATGAACACTATTTACAAGTAGAAGACTCAAAGCTCAAGTATATTTCAAAGTTCAGCAACCAACAATTTCTCATTTTCTACAGATGTATTTATAGAAAGGATGAGGGGGTGGGATCTGATAAAAGATCTCCAAGGTTCAATTAATACAAATTAATGCTCCATAGCCTTTGAGGGGCTCAATGGAGAAGAGTACAAATATTCTCACTGTATTAACTGATTTACATTAAATATTAAGCTTGGTGGGAACTTTTGTTGACTTTTTAAGGCTCTGTTTCATGATATACTAATTCTGCTGATATTTTGCATTAAGTTCTTTGGCAGAGTTAATTATTTGGCTGCGCTGAGGCAAATATCTGATTTTCTGATCAATAACTTTAGCCTTTGTTTGAATGCTTTGAGGCAACAGGTGGCTTTGTGGTAGCTGAGAGGAATCAATTGGCCTCTGTTGTGGCAGCGCAGGCCTTTCTGAGTGAAGATATTTTGATTTCTCTTTAATTCTATTTTAATTTGGAGGATTAGGCTTTTGATAATCAATCTTAGCCGTAATCCATAAAACTATGGAATTCATCTTTGATCTTCAGTTCTGCTGAGTTTTATTCTTAGACACTGATACTCTTTTGTTTTATTTCATTCTCTGTGTCTTGTTGATGTGCAAGTTCTGCAAATGGTCTGTGTGGCATCAATGCCCATGACGAATTGACGAGACGTGGAGTTTGAACCCTTTGTAGTAATTTTCCTTTGATAAACGAAAGTCTAGAGGATCGTCACCCTCAGCTTTCATTTCCCTTTATTATAATGGGAAAATCCTTTGAAACCTGCAAAATACAAAAAACATTATGAAATCCTGCGTTGTGAGGTAAACTGCTTCAGAGGTTGTGGGGAAGGAGCAAGGCTGTTAGATGGAAGCATCCAACAGTGGAGATCAGTTAGAGGAGGTCAAAAGGAGAGTAGAGGGAGATTTTAAGTTGGATCTATCGATCTGCAGAGATTCAACAATCAGGATTAATCAGGAGAAAATAAAGCGAAGGAGTCACTTTATAAAGAAATGGCAAAAGTTTGATTATATAAGGTTAAAAACCTTTGTTGCGGAGGAAATATGGCTAAAAATGAAGCCAGGGGTTCGGGGTGATTGTGGGCCATCAGATGAGATCATCCCTTGAGATCAACGGTGGAGATCATGAGTTTAAAAACCATTGGCGAGGGTGGAGGGCGATATGTAAATGGAGGTTTAGATCCAAGCTGTTGATCTGCAGAGATCAATGGTGGAGGGCGCGCGTGATAAGACACAAGGGAAAAGAGGGAAAGGTGGTTTCGGGAATGAAAACCACAAGTTTCGCACGGTGAAAGGGCGGGGAGGTGGTTTTGCATTTTTGAACGCGATACACATTCTCGCCCGACACGTGTCTTTTCAAAACCACCGATATCGTGCAACCCTCAAGAAATTATCGATCGTGCTTAAAGTTATGCGACTTGGAACGTGGACCGTTAGATCTGGGACCTCAAATCCAACAGAGGAGAATGAGCGCGATATGAGACAGATGCGCGGGCCAAACGAGGATGGGTGGTTTCAATCTAGGCTGTTGGATCAAGGATAAATGGTCGAGATCAAATGTGGGAGGAGACAGGACCCACAGGGGTCGGGCTCGGCGGGGTTAATATAAGTCGTTGGATAGAACAGATGGATGGCCAGGATTAAATCCAAGGGTTTAAATAAAAAATATACAAAGGCGAAGGAGGAGTTAATAAGGACCGTTGATCTACAGAGATCAACGATCGGGATTGGTCGAAAAAACATTAGGAGTGGGGCTGTATGTTTTTAAACCAAAGTCGGGAAATGCGATCTAGACCATCTGATCTGGACACGTGGATGGCCCAGATGCAATCGGGGCTCGGTGATCAGCGAGGGAAGAACTCGGGAGGCGCTGATGCGATTAATTGCAGACCGTCGATCTGTGGATCAGATCGACGGTGGAGAACTCATCGGGAGTTGAACAATCGGGGGTGGCATTAAGTTTAACGCGCTCAACAAAAAATTTGCGACGTGATTATGCACTGATCGTTGATCGGCTTTAGATCAACGGTCGATATCGTTTCAAAACTTGCACTGGCGGAAACCCTTTATAACACATAAAAACCAAACATTTTAACAAAATCAAAGGTTTTGTTGGGGCGGAATGTATATATATGAAATGGCTAGCGCCCGATTGCAGGGCCTTTGATTATATGGAAGGCAAAAGGCCCGGGGCTTATGTATGAGGGCCAATCGCAGTCGGAGGTCGGGCTTGGTCTTTCAATCTACCCATTTGGAAATTTGCAACGCGATTGGTGCCTCGAGACTTAAACTCTTGGTCCCGGGCGTAAGTTATATGGAGTGAAGCGGGGGGAGCGGAGGTTTTTACAAAGGGACTCAATCGCATCGGAACTTTTGATGCGGGTCTTTCAATCTACCCATTTATATATTAAAAAACACTTCATGGGTGCATTTAGACCAAACTTTAGGAAAAAGTGGGTTTACAACTTTACAAAGGGAAATAGAAATAGGGAATGGATTATTTCAATGTTTTAGCGCCTGATTGCGGGCACAAGGGTTATATGAGGTGATAATAGGATCGGGGGTTTGTGCAATAAAGTGCTAATCGCATCGGAGGTCTCCACTTAACAAAAAGACTTGTGCACTCTTTTTTTTTCCGATGCGATAAGCGCCGAAAGGGCTTAGCGCCTGGTTCTAGTGCACGGGCACATGTGGGGAAGTGGTTTAGGACTTAGCCCAAGGGGGCTTAAGTTTGTAATAAAAAATGTATTTTTTATGAAATTTTTCCAAGTTTTCAATGGATTTGGGGGTTTCGACAGAGTTTAAAAAGGAGTTTTAAACTCTGTAAAGAGGATTTTATGAAGGGGAAAATGGGGAAAAGGTAAAATAGAGGAAGTTTATGAGGAAAAGAGGGGTAAAAATGGAGGTTAGTTTTGAAGTAAAAGGAGGGGAAAATGGTGTTTGCAACAGTATTTTCCCTTATGGAATCAACATGATTTCTGATTTCTAAATGGAAACAACAGTGAAGATTGAAACAAGGGAATGATATCTTCAAGAGTCTTCAAGAGATAACATTTTTTAGCAATAAAACTTGTTTCTTGAAGGCTCAAAAATTATTTAGCCACCATTGATATGACAAATTTTATAGGTGGCTAACAAGTTCTGCAGTTCATATTAATTGTTGTTACAGTAGTTTGTTTGTTCATTAATTAAAACCTGTGATTCAATAGCAGGTTATGTGATTTCTTTTGCATATACTATGCGGGTTAGTCTTGAAATGACTAACACCCCCGGGTTGATAATTTATGTGGAAAAAAGGTTTGAATATTTGTTCACATCTGGACACCAACAACTCCTATCCTCCAGTTGACTATTTATCTTTAAAATTCAACTATGTTTATTGTTAATCAACATAATATTACGTAATAGATGGGGTGGCAAGCCAACTCCTTAATATCTAGGGATGACGCAAAAAGTGCGGTCATTTGACCTTCCTCCATTGATCAAACATGCTTTTACAAGGTGATTTTAAGGTGTCAAAGTCAAATTTTGTCATTTAGGTGAGTCTTCAGTAAATTTGGTCACTAGGTATTAGGTCTAGGGTTTGCTTTCACTCCTTTCAAAGTTGTTCAAATGTAGATCCATGTCACTATTGACTAAGTGTACCATCATTGGAGGGTTTTCATCATCATATCCAAGTTCCAAAGGGTCATTTTACCTTGTTCATGCTTCAGTTGTGCCTAGGTAAGGTTCATTTCCCTCTACAGGGTTTTGAAAGGTAATTTCTCTTGGATGGTCAAATCATTAGCAAAACTTGTATCCTGATGTTCATACACCTTCCCCTATCCTTAATTTACCTTATTAAACACTTTCCATCACTGAGATCCCCCAAATTCCTCATTTTCGCACAAACCCTAGTTTCTTGCTACAACTTGGCAATTTTCTAGGCTAGGCATGTGTTTTGCCCTTTTGGAACCCTTCCCCTCACTCAATATTTGAAATTCCACTTTCCCCTACTTCCTAACATCCCTCCCTACTTCCCAAAATTTTCTCAAGAATTTATAAGCCCCTTATCCCCTTCATTTCGCTTCATTTCGACAAATCCCTTGTTCCACACATCGGGATAGGTTTTACTCCAATGATGTTTTCGAGAAATAAAATATGAATTTGGGAAAACTGAGAGATTTTTTTGTCCAAAATAGGCCAAGGAAGAAAAACCTCCTTCACTTTTTACACAGGTTTCATGGTTTTAGAGAAATGTCAAAAATACAGTCACCTCAGGAGAATTGATGCACCTCTGAAGTGACCTTGGGAAAATCAGGATTTCTCCTAGCTTGGTTGGCCAAATGACTTTATTGATGAGTCAAATGATAACTAGACACAAATATATTTCCAATGAGCTATCATGAGCTCAATTTTGAGTTGAGGAAGACTTTCAAAAGTTGACTGCAACAACACTCTGCCTTGAGGCAACCTAATTTTTCTCATTTTGACCAGTCTTGGGAGATTTGATTTTTTACAGGTCAAATGAACTCAAAATTGAAAAATTCCAGTTGGGTTGGAAATTAGACTCAATAATATTTCCAACAAGCTATTCCGTGCCCAATTTGGACACCGGAAAGGCCTCCAAAATCCTCCTGAAAAAAGGCACTACGCATTGGGTTGTGGCGCTACGCATTGGGTTACTTGCGCGACGCATTGGGCTGAAACATCAAAATTTTTCCATTCTTCTCCAAAAATCAAATTTTCTCAGGTTTCTCCATGCTCGAGAAATTCAAAGCCACTCCTCTATTTCTCATAACTCGTGCTTGGTGTTGATTATGAGATTGGTTATAAAAATTTGAGTACAAAACTAAACCCTATTATCTTGATTGAGAAGTGCTTCCTTAGGGTTTTAAACTTGTTTTGGTGTCAATCATTCTATTCCCATCCCCTTCTTTTTCCTCCCCCTCACTATTATCTCATCATTACATTCATTCCTAAGCCTATCTCCCTATCCCTAAAGTCATTTCATTTCCTATCATTCCTATTTCCAGTTTCACTTGATTATAGCCCATCACTTTCATTACCCCATTCCTCCATATTCCCTCCAATTTGACATATATTTGGAAATCAAATCAAAACACAAAATTTCTCATTATCATACAAGACAACACAGACCTTGCAAATTCTCATGGAGACGGATACTTCTTATGACCGAGACAATGACTTTACAACTGAATTGCATGCACCAAGAAGGCATTAAGGCAGCGTAAAAAGTATGACAGACTCCAAATTTTGGGCGAAGCTTCCTTGGCTCAGCATAGCACTTGATGGTGGACATTCAGCCCAAATTTCAAGAAATTTGGGAAACTTTTTGTCAATTTTGATTTTTTTGGCCTTAACACAGATTTTTCCGCCCGACGCGTAGCGCCACTTGGCGCGCGCTTATAATTGGCAGCTCCTCTTGAGGAAAATTTTTCATTTCTAGATTTTTCATCAAAAATTATGCATACCCATTACCTAAAGATTTTGACAAGTTTTGGGTTGCCTGAAGGGTCAAAAACACCCTAAAAATGGCCTTTCTGCCACTTTTTGCACACACAGGAAGCAGTGTTGGGAGATTGGATTTTTGGAGGGGCAAATGGCAACAAAATATAGAAATTCCACTTGGGTTGGAAATTAGACAAGAAGAGCTTTCCAACGAGCTATCCTGCACTCAATTTGGACTGCGAGAAGGCCCTCAAAATCAAATCCAAAGTGGCACGATGCATAGAGATTTCAGGCGCGGCGCATTGGGAATTTTGGCTCCTTTTTCACTCAGCAGCTCAGATTTTCGCCTAGTTTTGGCCAGTTTGACTTTTTTATCTCCAAATGTGAAACTCTTGATGTAACTTGATGTAATTTCATGACTTTGATGTAATTTTGGCACATTTTTACTCATCCTAGTAGATTCATTCACCAAAAAGTGAAATGTAAGTGAATGAATCAGTTTCCTATCATATAGAGGCAAGTTGTTTCATTGCCTATTTTCCAGTTCTTAGTTTAGATATGGTTGAAACAGCTCCTAGAATGGTGAGCTCGACCCCTAGAGGCATGGGGATGAGTTAGGCTTGTCTATATCATGTATTTCTTCAGTCATTTTCAGGGTTGGACACTTGGGATTGCTTGGCACTTCATTGTACATTTCATCTTTGCAATTTTGGCAAAGGAATAGACCAGGGTTTGCAGCACTCTTTGGGATCCATGTGGCTCTATGTTTTGATGGTGTGTTTCTCTCTGTGATTGTAAGTTCACTAATGTTTTATGTGTATCATTTCCCTTCTCCTTTCTTCTTAAATTAAACAAATGAGTTATAAAGGTGGAATTCATTAGATTGCTTTGCTCTTCCTTGAGTTTTGTTTAATTTTCCATGTTTTGATCTATTTGAAGAGGATTCTTGAAAGCCTCTTGCCCTCTTCAGCTCCTCACCGGTCTGAACTATCCATTCATTCAATCCAAAGCATCAAAACAATTGCCTTCCTTGCCCCATTCAGAACTCTGCAAAAACTAGGCCTCATCCCCGGACCCAAAACTGCCTTTCCCTTTGATTCCAACAAAAACCCTCAAAATTAAATCAAACTCTTTTACTTATATACCTAGCCTAAAATTAGCCTTTATTTCAAGTCATCTCAAGCCTTATTGATTATCTTTGCTGAGATTGACCCGGAGAGAGCCCTCTCCTGATCTGGTAGGGCTAGCTACCAGATTAAGCGTGGTTTGATGTTACCCTAGGACTCTACCTTCCTTCGACTGAGGTAGATTTAGGCAATATGACGCATAAAATTTTTTGTAGTAAATATTTTCAAATTAAGTTAGTTTTTCTTTTCAAAAACTAATCACCTTCTAATGATTGTTGATAAATATATTTTTCTTTGTTAAGATTGGGGTTGAGGAATAGTTCATTAGACAATGATGGAAAGATTTAAATACAATTTTGTGGTCATCATTATAAATTTTACAAGATCATGGACTTGACAAATTAGGAAATTTGAAATTTGGCATGATGAAATCATATTTGCATAATTATTCCTTAAAAATAAGATTATGTTTATAGATAAAAAAATATAAATTGATTCCTAAATCATTATTTCAAAGAGGACCTAGAACATTAAAATCATTTCCCATTCGCCAAAGACAAAAAGAAAAAATATGAAAGACCTACATGTGTTGAATCAAATGTGAAAATTGACCAATAAAAATAGTTGTGACTGAGGTAACAACAGGGAAAGTGAAAAAGTGGCGTTGTGACTAGAGTAGCAACAGGGAAAGGGAAAATTGGTACTGCGACTAGAGTAGCAGCAGGGAAAAGGGAAAAAAGGGGGGGTTGTGACTAGAGTAGTAACACGAAAAGGAAAAATGGTGTTGCGACTAGAGTTACAGTATGGAAAGTATGAAGTATAAAGTATGATTGTGGAAATCCCTCCCCAAAACAAACACAATGAGCAATCCTAGAAAGGTGACATGGAGAAGGATTAGTCATCCAACAATCATAGTCACTTTAAAAAATAGTGAGGAATTGAGAGTAAATCATTTATGACAAGACTTATCATCAGATTTTTTTATATTATATGTGAGGAAACCAGATACTTGATAAGACTGGGGAATAAAAGTATAGATGTGGAGCAACATCACAAAACTTAAGAACTTCATTTTATTTTGATGAAGGAAAAAAAGTTGTGACTTTGAACACCAGAAACATAAAAACATAAGAGAAATCAGAAATTAAACAACACTTTATTGAAAAAATAAATAAAATTAAGTTGCAACGACTGTGATTTTGGTTGCAACAATGTTGTTTCCTAAGGGAATGCCAATTTGTTTCTAGGAACAACAATCTATCAATGGTGAATGAATGGAAAAAAATGATCTTTTGGAAAAATGACTTGGATCTTCAAATGGTAATGAATTCTCCATTTCTCCTATTATGAGTTCATTAAGTAATGAAAATGTCTTCATGTTGTTTTCTCCATGTTGGTGAGCAATAGCGGGAACAATTTTATCACACACTATTATGATCCTTTTTTTTAAGACCATGACACCTAGAAAGACTCAAAATCATATGATATTAGATTTATTAATAGAAACTTGGATGAAATCCTATTATTTCATTATCATTTCCTTCAAGAATCACTCATTCATAAATTGACCTTTTTTATTCTCTTGGGACCTACACAAAAAACGAGCGTCTACGTGTAATATAACATGAAATCATGGAATAAGAGAGGTTTTAGGGCTCTCCTAATCCAATACATATGAAAAACAATAATAGGTAGTCACTTTGTAAAACAAATCCACAAAAAGATAAATAAAATGTATTTGTTACCTGCGGGAAAGCAGTGGCCAACCATACTAACCATCACTGTTTTAATCATAAATATTTTTTTTCGTTCAATTTGAATGATTAAAAAGCCAAAAGAAATATAATTCAAATATATAGCACCAATCAAAATAGGTTTTAAAAATTACATGATATGATAAGTCAAATTTACTTAGAACAACATGCATAACATGGTCATTTTCAATTTCCCAACTTAGACCAACAATTGATATTTTAAGCATAAATTTTTATTTTGATGGCAGATTGAGCTGATTCAAATTGGATATTAAATTAGATTCATGTAAATATATCAAATATAAGTAGGTTTTTATTAAAATAAGAATTGATGAGTCAAATATGCTAGTGAACAGCCAGAAGAACAAAGTTTTAAGAATGCTGATTTACAATAGGAAGTCAGTATTTTGGTCATACCTTTTTCATACAGTATCAAAATCTAGTGATTCAAATTGTCTTGTAACCTAGATTCATACGAGAAAGTACCATATAATTTTTTTTCAAAATCTAGTCATTTAGGTCTCCAAAAGCTGATTGTCCCAACTATGTTCCTGAGTTGCCTACTAGACACCACGTCAATGTTTTGGTCATAATGTTTTCATTTAAAATCCAAATTGAGTGATTCAAGTTGGATGAGAAAGTATACATAAATTTATACTTGGGATAGAAATACGTTCTTAAAATATGGTCACTTATTCCCTCAAAACATGAATGCCCTGACTATTTTATTTCAGTAACTTTATCAAGCTCACAAGCCATAAGATATGATAATCAAACATTTTTTCCAAAATGGTGATAAAAATGAATATGAGTGTTTGCAGAAATGTTATTTACAATATAATACATCGACATACATAAATAAATTTAAATATTTATCACAAACGTTAATTTTCACGGCGTGTTGCAACAAGAACAAGTATTTATATAGAAATTTATCTATTTATCTCCTTATTTATTCCATTTTCTACACTAACCTACTCTAACTTGAAAAATAAAATATATTTATGAGTAAGAGTACTTCCAATGGATTGATTTTCGAAATAACACCTTAATGATGCACATACCCAAATTATAAAAATGTACGTTAATAAATACTAGGGTATGAGAGACCAAATTCCCCATTAAGGATGGTGCCAATAATCACTGAAGTATGGAGTGATGTTGCAAGTAAACGAGAGAGTGAAAATAAACTTAAATATAGTCTTGATTTCCCAGAGTGGTCTTAACATGAAGTTCTTATTGACCTCGACTGGGTTCTAGATTGTGTTGATCCCTCCTTCCTTGACCTCTTTTCAAGGGTCTTCCTTTTCCCTTTTTGTTTGTTTCTCTATTCATACAATCTAGAGAATAGAAATAGGTTTGAGACATTCAGAAATAAATCTAAATCTCGGGTCCTGGAAGAGGGATTGGTACTAATATCACCTCACCAAGATGAGAGAGTGTCCCTAAGAAAAAAACAGAAAAACAAAGCAATCAAGAGAAAATTTAATGCTCGGGCCTTGGAAGAGGTTTAGTACACAACTTCACCTAACCAGGGCAAGAGATTGTTCCTAGAAACAATCAACAGAAAGCAAGAAAATAATTAAAGTTTAATGCTCGGGCCCTCGAAGAGGTTTTATTGAAAAACTTCGCTTAACCAGAGTGAGAGAGTGTTCCTAGAAGCAATCGAAAAAAAGAAATAAACTAATAAAGGTTTAATGTTAGGGCCCTAGAAGAGGTTTAGTACAAAAATTCACCTAACCAGGGTGAAAGAGTGTTCCTATGATCAATATTGGTTGTAATTTTTCGCCTTTCATAGCCTCCCCAGAAACGACGCCAAAAAGTTGGGATATTAATAAAGGTTTATAAATTCATTCCCTCTTACATTTATTTGTCAATCTCGAGTTTGTATAATTATTTCAAGGCTATCGTGCAAAGTCTATGCATGCCACAAGTTCCCTACCCAATATTGAGAAATTACAAAATACAAGACCCAAAGAGTAAATCGAGTAACAACAAAGTAAATAAAACTAACTCTAAGTAACAAGAATATGGAGTAACAAAAATTTGGAGTAACAACAATTCAGAGTAACAAAAATATGGAGTAACAACAAGATAATAAAGCATCAAGACATGAAACATCAACCATAAAGCATTAACAATATAATTAAAAATCATACCTATCCACACGAACCGTATCCAACAACACCTAATCGAGAGAGTGGGCCCAACACTCCGATCAGGGTCATGGCTGAGAATTACATATAGCACAAAACTACAATACGATAATATTCTCATTAATTCATAAAACGAATTACGAATTGAAGTTCTATTGTTACATGCCAAAGGAAAACCTCCAATGTCTGGTCTTCTCTCTATATGTGTTATATCATTTTTCTCTCTGATTTATGTCTTTTAAATACACAAACAACAAAGGGAAGTTTAAAACAAACTGATTACAAAATGTTTTCCCATACAATTTAGATTGACTACAAAATTTCAATAAGAAATATGAGATCTGAGAGATATTTCCATCATGTTTCAGCTGCAACAAGTCAAATTTGGTTTTGCAATTAGAGAAATTTGGAAAATGGCCACAACAAAAAATCTACGAAAATTTCCTCTGAAAAACCTTTTTTTCTCTCAATCCAGACTGAATTGTGGAAAATGTCTAAATGGAAAACTAATTGGATCCATTTTGCACAAAACCCGTGTCTCAAATTTTCAAGATTCTTCTTCATTTGGCTTAAATGTCCAATGCAAAACTGTCACTTTTTATCCCAACGAATATCTGAGTTGGAATATTTAAATATGAGTTGAAGATCAAATTTTCAATCTGGAAGAGATCTTGGAGGCTAAAATCATGAGTAATGTTATAAAAAATTTATTAATAAATCATCATTGCAAAAATCATGCATAATAATCATCAATTTATTAAAAGTAAGGGACAAAAAGTGTTACTTGTCCACAAGAGCATAAATAATTATGAACTGGAATTATATAATAAATTATGATAAATAATTTGATAAAATAACATTAGAAATTGATGAAATGAACATTAAGAAGTGATAATAACAATGAAAAATTAGTAGCCCAACAAGTGGTTAATAGTTGGTTTCCCGATCTAATATATATTTCACAAAGTTTGGACTCTCTGGTGTTTATTTCTGTATTAACAAACTTATTAGATAAGAGGAACATATATGTTCATATTTATTTGACTCTCTTTTTTCTTCTTAAGTATTGTATTAATACCATGGTCATGTCACCCTCGGTCGCACCTCATATTCTACAGGTTGAATTCATTGTTTTGGAACTTTTTACTTCATTACCTTTGTTACTCATTCATGATTTTCGGTATTGCGACAAATGAATTAAATTGATTCACATTTCTATTATTTTAAAAATGGTATCTCTGCTGCAATCGTATCCTTACCTTAAAGGTATGAGTAATTCTGCTATATACAATACTTGTTCATTTTCTTATAAAATTAATATTTATCCACAAGAGCAAAATAATTATGAACTGGAATTATATAATAAATTACGATAAATAATCTGATCAAAGAACATTAGAAATTGATGAAATGAATGTTAAGAAGTGATAATAATAATGAAAAATTAGTAGCCCAATAGGTGGTTAATAGTTGGTTTCCCGATTTAATATATATTTCACAAAGTTTGGACTCTCTGGTATTTATTTATGTATTGACAAACTTATTAGATAATAAGAACATATATGTTCATATTTATTTGACTCTCTTTGTTCTTCTTAAGTATTGTATTAATACTAGGGTCATGTCACCCTCAGTCACACCTCATATTCTACAGGTTGAATTCTTTGCTTTGGAATTTTTACTTCATTACATTTGTTACTCATTCATGATTTTTGGTACTGTGACAAATGAATTAAATTGATTCACATTTCTATTATTTTAAAAATGGTATCTCTGCTGCAATCATATCCTTACCTTACAGTTATGAGTACTTATGATATATACAATACTTCTTCATTTTTTTATAAAATTAATCTTTATTAATATGGTGGTTATAGCTATCTCATATTTCGACTTCCCTTACCCTTCAGGAATTTCCGTTGTTAATAGATTTAATCATACATGTATTAGAACTTCTCCAAACTCGCAGTATAACTTTTCCCCTCGCTAGTACCATAACAGGAAATCCACTTTTTAGTAGCACCACCTGGAACACTCAAGTATGCAGGTTTCATAATATTAAGATCATCCTATTATTATCCAAATTCATTATTTCAAAATACGTATATCACCACGGTGGATACAGTGTATACTACTAAATCACAGTGAGTGCGTACCACTTAAAAAATCACATAAAACATATAGTTTTTTGATCAAATAACTCTATTACCATGAATTCCCTTTTATCTTAACTGTAGGTCCAGATTTTCTCTGACAACAATATGTACAAATACTACTCACAAGTGTGTGTGTGTGTGTGTGTGTGTGTGTGTGTGTGTTTGTGTGTGTGTGTGTGTGTGTGTGTTTGTGTGTGTGTGTGTGTGTGTGTATATTTACTCTAATTATTCTAAACACTACGTCATTGCAATAAACTAATAGAAAACAGAAAGGCATGATAACAAAATAATAATCCTAACCAGTACCATTTTTAGGGAGTCACTTGGGAATGTTGCGCTGGTATCTCCACCCAACCTAGAACTGGATGCCTCGAGTTCGCCCCCGTGCTAAGAACTATTGCCAAGTTATCAAAAACCTTTGTTGATCACTTCAATGGGTATTTAATAACTTTCTTTCACGATAAATTTTCCTTTAGCAGCGTCCCACTTTTGTGGAACTTTTTATCCACTTGCATAGGCCTTTCCATAAAAGCCGACCTTTCTCTCCCGCAATTCTTTTATGCTTATCCAAGCTTAACATATTTCTCCAGCTAAGCAACTTAATGGATTTTTCTGTCCCATCCATTAATTTTATATAGAATTTCATCGAGAATTCTTATCATGAAATAATATTCCAAACTCATTTACTAATGTGATTTTTGTTTATCCTTCTTTGGAAAGAATCTCATTTTCCAGGTGTCTCCTTCCCAATACTTAAATACCATTTATTAATTCAATAAAGTATTCATTTACAAACATATTCCAATAATCTTCATGGCTTTTCCATCATTCTTTCTAGCGTAAATTTGTCTAACAAAAATAATATTACAACAACGGAGAGATATTACATTCTCCTCCCATTTTATTAACATCATCCGTAGTGTTTGTTGTCCAATTATTATTCTTGAAACCTTGTTGGATACTTTAATTATTTCCATTGCCTTTCTCCCATATAATTTTTAGAATTAAAGACTTTTATTGCACTTTATCCTGGGTGAAGGCTCGATTCTGGAGCCAGATCTCTTTCCGGTCTAAGATACATAGGGTTCGGCTAGAATATATCATTTGATTCTACAAATTGATAAACCACGATCCCAATTATATTGGTTCTATATGGTTTTAGCATTTTGGTAAACCCTTCGTATTGTCGAAGAAATTTCATCTTTTTTGAAGACCGAAAGGCAGATAATTCCTATATTTCACGCTTACAATCATCACTTTATTTCATTTGGTGTCACTACTCAACTCAAAAGAAAATATACTCTTGCATTTATTCCATGCTCTTTTTACATCATGTTCATATACATGTTGAATATATACTTCATAACTTCCACCTGAATTTAACATAATATCCACATGCATCCAATAAGGTCAACATCATTGACATATTAATATATTAGACCTAGTGGAAATTCCCATTAACATGAATATGGTTTACCTATGAAATTCAATATACATAATCATGCATTGCTTTTGACATTGCTTACCGAAAGATAATGATTATCAAGGAATTGTTTGTAGCATGCTATAAATTGGATATTATTGTATCAATTATGCATATACTATTTTAGCCACTTCCATGGTTGTTATGTTATTATTAAAACAACATTCAAGTGGAATTAGCTATTTTCTCCCATGACTATTTTTCCTAGTTGTTCGCAGTTATCAACATTGATAGTTAAAAGTATTTCATTGTTCACGAGTGTTCATGATTAAACCCACATTATGTACCTCACAATGTGTTATTTTTTAAAAATCATATTCATTATTAATATTACTATTAATTTAGATTTTTTGCAGCTCTTGTTAGGAGATAATGCAATTTATAATTATTATTTTGATACTATCATATTACTACACAAAACTCGTAGATATATATATATATATATATATATATATATATATAGGTGTAGAATATTCTACACATTGTTCTTATATGTTGTTGATTTCATCCCAAGGTGATTGAATCTAGTCCCTTCTTGTAGTGTTTCCATTTATTTTCTTGTGTATAATCTTTTATTGATTGCATTGCGCACTCCTATTATTGTGAGTATTCAAACACTGTAATTTTATTTACAAGGAATTTTCTAACTGCCTCAATCAAGGGGGTCACTAATTCATCTATATACTACTTTGGAAACACATTTTATTTTCTTTCCCCAAAATATTATTAGTTTTTCCAACAATTGCATTCAAATGATCCTTGGTAGTTTAATCTCAACCATAAAAGTGTAATAATTGGAATACTAATGTTATTGCCATTTGTTTTCTTGGTAGAAGTAATTTATTTGTATCAACATGCATATTAACTATGCTCAAGAAGATTTATTTTGCTTTACTTGTTTTATATTAGTTAATTTATATCTCATGGATACATTGCATGCTTCTTCCTTTCTAGCTACATTTTTTTTAGACATTTTGTTCATAACAATACTTTGTATTCTCAAATTCCCATTCAAGTTCATACCTTCTTACATTATTCCACGGTAGGAACCTATAGTTGATTCTATACATTACCCTTAATCATGCAAAATTGATTGTATAAGGTTATTATTTTCCATTGGCACTTATTATCCTACCTTAAGTTCTCAATATTGAATTCCATTCTTCTTATCTTCCTCTTTATGTAATTAATGTTGCTTCATGTATCTGATAGAATTATTATGCATCCATGGCATATTTCAACCTTCATTTTTCTTGTCGAAGTGTCTCAAGCACAATTTTCTCTTTACCGTGTAGTTTTTCGGCAGAACATGTCACTGATTTGATTGACTCTCTCAATATTTAAATGCTCGGTTCCTTTCCCCACTTGTCCCAAAATGATCAGCACAACACCACTCAAGACTGTAGGTATTAATAAAATTGGTGTGGCACATATTCTTTTAGTCAATTTAAATCAAAACTCAATACATATATATATATATATTGAGATATATATATATATATATATATATATATATATATATATATATATATACACATATATATATATATATATATATATATATATATATATATATAGATAGAAATACCTTAAGTTTAGTTCAATGGAAATCAGGCCTCAACCATCGTCTAGCTCAACCCTTATTCAAATAAAAGGTAGATCGTATCATCAGATTAGAGCCAAACTTTGGTTGGAAAAAATAATTGTTATCGCCTTTATAAGACAAACAACAAGTTTTATGTGCAATATCCCCAACCACCTCTATAACTTGACACATGTTTGAGTCTACTTTATCTTATGTCTGACACGTATCTCTCATATTTATTGTAAATAAATTTATATAATTTCAAAATTATTTCTACAAACCACCTAAAAGATTCCATCTATAAGTATTCATCACATTAATGAAATGAAAGTGATTTATTGCCCATAATATCCCTTGAATATCATTTGTCCTTTTCTCATAATATTGACATGTAACAATACATTGATAGGGAAGAGGTCAATACTCTATAAAAATCCAAACGAGTACCCTAAAATAGGCTTTGATTGAAAAATATTTCGGCCTTATTTTTCTCGATATATTTCTTCTAGATTTCCTCATAAATATTTTTTTCCTAAGCCACAATTTCATTTTTATTTACTTCCAAAGTATTTCGTTCCATGATACCATTGATATCATTATAGCTAGCACATGTCGGATAGCGTGTTAGAATACAAAACGTTTTTATCCCATTACCAGCTTATATAGTTTTCTCACTCGAAACCCTTTTCCGAAGGTTATTAAGAAAAAACAAATTGAATATATATATATCTATATATATCAACATATAAACATATTTTCAGGCATTATCCAGTTATCAATGCATGATTATGCTAACCAAATATCATGAATTCATGCACAACGACCATCATCCAACCAAAGTATTCATAACAACATATAAACACTCACACACATAACCAATTTATGACCGACATAAACTCACAACAAATACATTCAACAACAACACCATCAACTTTCACATGGTGACACCACTACAATCATGACCAATGCCATGTATACACAATAATCACAAGGACCTATATGAAACCGACATCTACATATGACAACACATTCATCCAAGGGGAAAGAAAACCAAAAATCACCCAAGGAGAATGTAACCATGCTCTGATACCACTCTATAACACCCTCCACCCACATCTACCCAAGTAACTGGCCAATCGGGGCAAACATGTGACGAAGAGTTTCTATGATACGATTAAACTCCCTACATATCAGTTAAGGAAGTGGAACCAATGGAACACAACCAACATGACCTTCTACACATGCAACAGAACCTCGAGGAGCCATCCAAACCATCCAGGTGATCAGAGCCATCCAAACCATCTAGGTGACCAGCCCTAGAGAAAAACTGACATTTTTCTGCGTCAAATACTTAATCTCTCCCTTGACACGGGCATGCATGCGACTTAGAAACTCTATTCACTCCCACAACAAGGCATGCCAATGAATAGGGACTTTTCCAGGTAGTCATGTGCCAACGACTCCGGATTCTGATCCACTTTTTCAGGGTCAGGACTCAGGCCACTGCCTAGATCTCCATGAAACTTCCAGAAATGGAAAGTAACATCAAAACAAAGATACAAATTTAAATATTTGAACAAGGACTTGAATGGACCCCAACTAGCCATGATGACATTTCGTCAAACAATTCACAAATATGCATTCTACAGGTTAAAACAACATACCTGAGAATAGGGGTTTCACAATTATTTGATAATCACTAAGAAGCATTGATGCCACGTCATGATAACTACATTACCATCTATTAAGCCATATAGTAATTATACATTTAGTGATTAACAAAAACATGAAGATAGCCATACATTATCACATCATAAAACTAACTCATAACCAACATATAACCAATATAAATATCAATGATATAACAACCATATAAGCCACATATAAAAAAGTATATTTACCCATAAAATACCAAGGAGAAAGAGCTCTTATTGATGATTCCATAGGCTGAACAAATATGGTACTTCTAAGAACCACCCGACCATAGGCTAGGATGAATAAAATATTTCTTTAAGCCAATCACCCCCATGCCATATTCCAAGCATGAACGTGGGATCTCATAGAAAAAATCAATAAAAACCAAAGTAGGGCTTCCACAGGTCAAACCACCTCATCCCTCAATCGGTGATTCCACCTCACAGTCGAACATCACTAACCATCACCATATTGGTCTTTACCCAAGTTGTCTAGGGCTCCAGAGTGTTTGTTCCAACTAGGGCTTCTAGGACTAGTAACTCAACCCACAACTGTTGTCGAGCTTCCAGGACTAGTAACTCAACCCACCAAGGGTTTCCAGAGAGTTTGTCCAACCAAGACTGCTAGAAACTAATAAATCAACCCACAACCAAAGACACAAGAAAACCAACCAGAAAAAAAAAATTAAAACCCACAACACCATGGCTATCGAGGAAATAGCAAGGCTAGGAAAAACCACTCTCAATCCAGGAAATCCCCCATGCCAATGACATATCATAACCAAAGAATCACATGCATATGCCATGGATCCAAAAACTAGTAAGAGAACCATACATGAAACTTAGTACATGCAAGAAAAACCCGCTATAGATATTTATCCTGTTTTCCTCCTACGCTTTCTTGCTTTTCCTTTTCCTTCTTGCTCCAAATGCCAAGTATGCCACACTCCTCCAACATTTCTTTAAGAAAAATCTAAGTGTCCAAGAGTATGAGAGAGATAATAGAATTAGAGCTCCAAAACTTACCTCGCAATTTTTTTTGCAGAAGCTACCAATTTATCCTCATAAGCCTTTTTATCAATGGGGCCTCTAGTTTCTTCATTTTTCCTCCTCACATGCAACTTGTAACCTTTCACCTCCCTTTTCTCCTATTTTCCATTATTTTCATAAATAAAATGCCAATAAATGCCTCATGCCTTTCCAAATCCTTTTCCATTGCCTTCGCCAATTTCCATAACCATTAATAAACTGTGTAGAAATTTTTAAACAATTATGTATTGCCTTGATTCTCTTGACATAACAATTATATGCCACTGCTAAATACATAATCCTTCTACTAAAATCTTTGTGGAAATTTAATCGCCAATTGCAAACACATGAAGAAATATCAATCACACATAATTGTATTAAAATTTCTACATGGTATCGGAGCAAAGAAGATCACAATATTGAAGAAGTACTTGAGTTTGTTGTTGGAAACAATTCAAATTTGCTGCAAGAATTTCTTGGTGTGACAGTTGAGTAAACATAAAAATGGATTTTAATGTTTTGCGGATAGAGTATGCACTTGAGGGCAGCTCAAACTACATTGCATGGAAGGATAGGATGGAGGCGGTGCTTGAAGATAATGGCTTGAAGGAATTCATCGACAGTGATGTTCCTAAGACCACTTCGACGGATGTTGCATTACTTGACACCTGGAAAAATAAAGTGGCAAAGACGAGAAGGATTTTTTTGGAAGGTATGCGAGACAATATCGTCTCAAGCCCTCATGGGAAAGCCACTCCATATGCTATGTGGAAGGCTTTAATGGATCTTTTCCAAATCAGCAGTGACCATAGGAAATTGGCACTGAAGGATAAACTCAGAAAGATCAAGATGGAGAAGGGTGACAATATTCCTAAGTATCTCACAAATTTTGTCCAATGTCAGGATGAACTGGGGAGAGTTGGAATCATGGTTGCTCATGATGATTTGGTGAGCTTGGCTCTCTTGGGACTTCTTAAGAGTTGGCACAGTTATCAAGGCTTTTTCAACAAATGGGAAAAACTGCCGGATTGGGCACCACTGTGGTCGGAATTAGTGTAGGACGAGTTCAGGTGGAGCACCAGAGTTGGCTCTTCATCAAAGCATGATGATGAAGAGGATTGTGTTTTGGCTTGCAAGGCAAGGAAAGGAAAGGGGAATAAATTCCACTCAAAATCCGAGGTTAAAGGCAAGAAGCTAGATTTGTCCAAGGTGAAGTGTTTTCACTGTCACTAACATGGGCATATCACCACTAACTGCCCATGGAAAAATAAGAAAAGGAAGGTTGTTGGAGTTACAACTGGTGAGGCCCTTGCCTTGCAATTTGAACTTGATTTCTCCTTGATCACATTCTTGGTTTGGGATCGGTGTGGTATCTTGATAGTGATGCTTCCTTCCACATGATGGGAGATAAGGAGCTTTTCAATGACTTGGAGGAGAAAGATCTCCAGATGCATATAGAGATGGGCGACGATGGATGATACAGTGCAACCAACATTAGTACCATTACCTTTGAGAGGGATTCAGGTAAACCATTTCAATTGAAATATGCTATGCATGTTCCAGGTTTGAAGAAAAACTTGGTCTCATTTGCGATGTTGGAGGACAGAGGCTATGACGTTGTTTTCAACGATGGAAAATCTTTCCTGTGACATCGAACAACGGGTCAAGCCAAGAGGATAGGGATTTGAGTCAAGAATATCTACAAGCTAGAGGTAGAAGGTTGCGTTGCAATGATGGGAAAGGAAAAAAAAGTGGTGAGCCATAATGAGGGAAAATTATGGCACAGGCGATTAGGCCATCTTCATCATGGAGCTTTGAAAGTCATGCAACAAATATCTACTGGACTTCCAATGGGAACAATTGCTCAGTTATATCAGTGCAAGGGTTGCACCATGGGGAAGTATGTAAACTTCACCTTTCATGAAAAGGAGAACCGTGCTTTGGTGATCCTAGAGAGAGTTCACACAACGTGTGTGGACCATTCTCGGTTGCTTCAACAACAAAACACAGGTATTATGTTATTTTTATTGATGACTTTTATCGTAAATGTTGGATCTTCTTCATGCAGAAGAAGGATCAAACATTCTCACAGTTCTGTGAGTTTAAGGTGTTATTCATCCATAATTTTCACTATCTGAAGATGACTAAGTATCGGTTCTAGATTTCTAGAAACAAAGTTCATGAACATTGTGAGTTATAGAAGTCTCACTACTTTCATTATACTTAGGGTCATTTTTCACTATTTCATCATCCCATCATGTCAAGGTCAGCTCACTACTCTCAAAGTACCTGTCATTTTCTCATACCACTCATTATCACTATGTGTTGCCACCTTTGTCCTCAACCTTCTATTTTCATTTTTGCCTAACTCCTCCATTGTCCATCTAGGGTTTTCAAAGGAATTTTTCTTGGTTTCATGACCTCCATGGTTAAACATCAACAAGGATTGTGTCTTGATGCTCCTACACCTCCTCATATCCTTAATATACCTTCATAAACACTTCCCATCATTCCTATCCCTCAAAATCATCATTTTTTCTACAAAACCTAGTCTATTGCCACAATTTGACACTCTTTGAGACTAGGCCTATGTTTTGACCTTTTGAACCCCTTCCCCTCACTCAATTCTTGAAATTTCACTTTCCCCTACTCCCTAACATCTATCCCTATCCCCAAAAATTTCCCCAAGAATTTATACAACCCTTAACCCCCTCATTCCCCTCCCTCTGCAAGGCGGTGCTAAATCCCCTACACCAAACCCTAATTTCCTCTTCCAACTAAGCTAGAGTTTGATATGAAAAGGAGGAATAAGAGAAAATGATTCATTTAATATATTATGTCATCAATAATAATTCTATACCAGCTCATAAAAATCATGCCTCCATCATTTTCCAAGAATTCATTCCAAGAGACAAGCCATGTGTCACACCTAGGGCTAGTTTTGCTTCAAACTGTGTTTCTAACCAAACCAAGATGAATTTGGCAAAAGTGAGAGAGGGTTTTGTCCATAATATGGCCAAGAAGAAACATCTCCTTCAGTTTTTGTACAGGTATCATGGTTTGGGATCAATGTCAAAACTACAGGTGTCACGGGAGAAATTATGCACTTCTGGAGCGACCTTGGGAAAATCAGTTTTTCTCACAGCTGGAGTGTCCAAATGACTTGCTTAATGAGTCAAATGAAAACTAGACTTGAATATATTCCCAATTATCTATTATGAGGTCAATTTGGAATTGAGGAAGTCATCCAAAAGTGGTTTTCACCATCACTCTGCATTTCTGCACCATCATTCAGGACGTTTTGACCAGACTTGGAAAAATCAACTTGTGACTAGGAAAATCAACTCCAAACAAGCCAAAAATTGTATATTTCAAAATTTTACAAGTCAAGCTTTCCAACAAGCTATCACAGGTCCAATTCCTACTTCATTAAGGTCCTCAAAACTTGTCTTCAAGTTGACCCTTTTTGGCACTATGCACAGAGGATATTTGGCTAAATTGCCCAAAAATTGCTCAAACTAATTTTTTCTCCTCCTCAAGTTTGCCCCAGGCTTCTGCATGAGTTAGACAAGGTTGGTAGTCACTTTCCTTTCCCTCCAAGTGTTTTCTTTGCACCCATAATAAAAAAGGACAGTGAGGCAGAAAGTGAAGGCAAAGAAACAAGCAAATGAGGCAACAAGTGACCCTATTGAAGAAAATCATGAAAGGGAGATGAACATGGAAGTCAATGAAGACAAAGATAGTGAACACTTGGAGAAAACAGTGATGGTATTGATACCAATGAATCACTCCCAAGTACAAAAGAAGGTGTTGCTGATAAGCAAGATGAAGACCAAGAAGATAGTGAAGACAACTATGAGGGCGACAGTCAACAAGAAAGTGAAGGAAAAGAAACAAGAAATGAGGAAAAAAGTGACCCTCATGAGGAAAATCATGACAGTGATGAACAAGAAACAACAAATGACAGTAATGATAATGATTAAGTAAATCACAGTCATGATGATGACCCAAAAAGTGAAGAGGATGCTGAAGACCAGGAAGACTACATGGAAGAAAATGAAGAAGAAGATCATGACAGTGCTCATGAACAAAGCAGTCAAGAAAAGACAGAGCTTGAAGATGAATACAATAGGAAAATCAGTGTGGGTATAGACACCAATTATGAAGCAGAAAATGACATCCATGGTGAAGAATAAGATCATGACGATGCTCCTAAACAAAACAGTCATGAAGATACAGATATACAAGGCCATGATGAAGACACCTCCAATATTGAAAATACAGGGGATGACAATCCTAAATGTCTTGATAGTGATGCTAGCACAAGATAAAATGAAAATGCCTCTCTAGAAGGCAGTGAGGAAAATTATGGGGCTAGTGATCCATTTAAAGGCCAAAGTGACAACCTAGAAGACAGTAGAGAAGATAATGATAATGATGGTGTTGACAGTGATCAAACAGAGCATGGAATGACTGATGGGGATCATAGTGAAAAATAAAGAGCTGATGACAACACCAAGGGTCCTAGCCAAGATTAGTACACTCCTAAAAACATCATTACACTGCTTGCATGCACATATCAAAGAGGGTCAATCAACTCTAAAAATTGACAAAGGAAAGGAGGAAATGGGTAAAGGTAAAAAACCTAAAAACGGAAAAATAGCATGATAGCCTTGGATTTTTGGCTTGAGATTTTCCACAGGCTTCTAAAACCTCTTGAGGGACCTCTCCACAAATTTTGAGACAAATTAAACAATTTTTTTTTTTTCCCAAATTTTGACCCCCTCGGAGCGCAGCATCCTAGGCGGTACGCACAAATTTGGTGCATCTCCAGCTTGAAAAATTTACATTTTTGGATTCCTCTCATCACCAGTAGTCTACTCACAAAATTTCAGATCATTTGAAGCATTTTTTACCCCCCAAAAGGTCAGAAAACATCAAAATTTTGACCTTTTTCCCTCATTTTCAGGCATGGTGATGCGCACCGAGCAATGTTTGGAGAATGTATTTTGGGGGAGGAAAATGGAACCTAGTAAAAAAAAAGCATATCTGGAAAGAGTACTCAACAATATTTCCAACGAGCCATCACGGAGCAAAATCCAATATCGGGAAGTGGTCCAAAACTTGGCTACAATAGAGCCTATTTTCTGTTGGAGGTGGCACTACGCACCGAGAACTGTTGGGAGAATGCGTTTTTGAGCAGGTAAATGGAATCCACGTAGCAAAACACAAATAGTTCTAGAAATTATACTCATCAATATTTCCAACGAGCCATCACGGAGCAAAATCCGACATCGGGAAGTGGTCCAAAACGTGGCTACAACAGAGCCTATTTTCTGCTGGAGGTGGCGCTACGCACCGAGAAGTGTTGGTAGAATACGTGTTTGAAAAGGTAAACTGCATCCACTCAACACAAATCAAACATTTCTGGAAATTTAACTTATCAAGCTTTCCAACGAGCCATCACAGAGAAAAATCCGACATCGGGAAGTGGTCCAAAACTTGGCTAAAACAGAGCCTATTTTCTGCTGGAGGTGGTGCTATGCACCAAGAAGTGTTGGGAGAATGAGTTTTGAACTGGTAAATGGCATCCACTCAGCACAAATCAAACATTTCTGGAAATTAGACTCATCATGCTTTCCATCGAGCCATCACAGAGCCAAATCCGGTGTCGGGAAAGGGTCCAAACTTCAGCTGTAAGAGACTCTATTTTCTACTGAAGTGGCACTACGCACAAAGGCTGCCTAGTGTGTTTTGGACCAAAAGTCAACAAAACACACTCATTTACTACAAATAGATATTTTTGAGTTTTTTGAGGCAAATTAAGCTAGAATTAGGTGCAAATAGTTATTTTGGCATTTATTTCTTAGGATATTATGTGCCTTGGGCCTTGCATGGTCTCTTGGCCATAAATGACATTTATGACTTTTTTAGGGTTTCTAGAAGCCTCTTATGGTTTCCACCTCCTCATTTTCTAAGTCAAATAGAGCATGAGGACTTGTTTGTAAAGGTTGGCATTTGATGAGTTTCATGAGTAATATATTATTTTCATGAGCTTGGAGAAGAAATTGGTTTTGTGAAGTGGATGAATGGTTTGTTTTCTTGGGTGATGGAGAAGCTTGTTTTCAGGATTCCATAACTTGGTGAATGGTGATGTTTTCCTATCTGTCTATTGTTTTCTTAGCTGTCATTATGTTTCATGCTTCTGAGCTGCTATTAAACAGAAATGTATAGGTTGAGATATGTTCATGGAAGCACCTCAGTCCTCCTGTTTCTTATAGCCTTTATGTTTTCTTCTGTTTGGGTCATAACTAAGGAATTCTTCACTACTCCTTAGGCTCCCATAAAATTTTTATTGTTTCATGCATGGTTAGTATGTTAGCTTACAAGTAAGATTTATGGTATGCCCTGCTTATTTGAAGTTCTCAAAACCCTAGCTTGAAGACTTTCTGTGAAATATTGTTTGATTAGGTTAAATCAAAGAGGTCTTGTTTGATCTTGCCCTTTGTCCATGCTTGTCAACTTGTTTCAGAGTTCCTAATAGCTTGAAATACGATGTTTAGGAGTTCCCTCTTCATAAATTGAGTTATTTGTTTAAATCTTGTATGTTTTCCCAAAGTCTGGAGGTGAATTTCCAAAGTTAGGAGTTCTAAATGCTTCTATGTTTTCACTAAAATTTTCATTTTATATGTTTATCATTTAGAGTATTGTTCAATGAGATCAATGGTTTTCCCTACCTCATGAGTTATGCGTCAGATTATATATGTATAAGATCTCTTAGTCCTTACCCAACTTAATGTTCATTACACCACCATACATTACCTTAAGGATCCATTGACCTTACTAAATCGGCCCTGCAACACACTCTGCTTCATCATTTAGACATTCTTGACTTTTACTTGACTCCATAGCCCAATGGCTTTGACATACTCTTGCTTCTCTTATCACATTTGATCATCTTTCCCATCCAAAACAATCAACAAACCCTACACCTTGTAACTAGCCTAAAATCAACCCTAATTAGTAAACAAGTTCACATCTTTGCACCTAATAGAGAGATCCCTCTCTGAATCCGGGAAGGCTAGGTCCTTGGATTCCAAAGCTTGGTTTTATGTTACCCCTGTCCATTTGTATCTCAATCAATCTAGCAAATTATGGGGAGCTAACATAAGGCATTGGTTGAGAAAGATTTGGGGAAGCAAGTGAAGGCTCTGCGGAGCGATAATGGTGGAGAATACATCTCAAATGAATTTAAAGACTTCTGTAGCAAAGAAGGAATTTGTATAGAACTCATAGCACCTCATAACCCATAGCAAAATGGAGTCGCAGAGAGGAAGAACAGAATGATCATGGGTGTTGCACGAGCGATGTCGCATGATTAGGGCCTACCAATGCACTTGTGGTCAGAAGCATGCAACACTGCGGTTTATGTGCAAAACCGTTGTCCTCATAGAGTACTTGGCATGAGTAAACCTGAAGAAGCTTTTACTAGTAAGAAAAAGGATGTTTCTCACTTTAGGATTTTTGGCTCATCTATTTATGTTCATGTGACCAAGAATACCAAGAAGAAGCTGGAGCCAACTGCTAAAGTTGGGATATTTGTGGGGTACATAGAAACACCCCATAATTATCATGTGTATTTTCCAAACGGTCGAGTGACTATGGTGCGACGAGATATAAAATTCAACAAGGAGAAAGCCATGAAGTTATCACTTGAGAGGGAGCTATACTTACATGCAGAGGAGGAAATTTGGTTCCCAAAGACAATTCTTTAGATGTGAATCAGCCATAGGAGGAGGTTCATGGAGTGGGGAAGTCCACTCATGCAGAGCCAAACATCAAAACTAGAATAAGGCGTACCACAGAAGCTGAGAGGCTGAAGCTTAATGCGACACAGAATGTAGGAGTCCCTACTTCACAACGCAGACAGAGACAGTCGCCTGGCTGATTCATTAGGTACATGTCTCTCATGAGGAAATGTATTGTGACTAAGCCATCTTCCTTACAGGAAGTAGTGCAGGAGCCCACATGGGTAGATGCAATGGTGGAGGAGTATGACTCCGTTGTCAGAAACAGTGCTTGAGAAATTGTTCCAAGGCTGGTTGATAAATCAGTGGTAGGTTCAAGATGGATCTACAAGGTAAAGCAAGCTGATAATGGGAGTGTTGAGAAATGCAAAGCCAGATTTTTGGCCTAGAGCTTCTCACAGATCGAGGGGACTGACTATGAATAAACCTTTGCACCTGTCACATGAAATTCTTCCATAAGAACCATCCTTTCTCTCTTAGTGCAGATGGGTTGGCACATTCATCAGATGGATGTGAAGACTACGTTCCTTAATGGGATCATTGAGGAATAAGTTTACATTGAGCAGCCTGAAGGATTTGAGATCGTCAGCAGTGAGTCGCATGTGTGCAGACTCAAAGGAGCGTTGTATGGGCTGAAACAAGCACCTCGTGCTTGGTACACTCAAATCGACAACTATTTCACTGGACTTGGCTTCACCAAGAGTGAGGTGGATGCAAACCTATACCAAATTGTGGTGGAGGGTAAGATTTTAATCATTGTTCTTTATGTTGATGATTTAAAACTGACTGGTGATGAGCAGTTGATATAATCATGCAAGGAGGACCTTGCAAAGGAGTTTGAGATGAAGGATATGGGCATCCTTCATTATTTCCTTGGATTGGAAATATGACGGCGAGATGGTGAAATTTTTGTGTCTCAAGGAAAGTATGAAAGCGAGATAATGGGTAAGTTTAACATGGAGGGCTACAAACCCATGGATACCTCTCTTCCAGGAAACTTGAGGAAAGAGGACGCTACATCTAGAGAGGTAGTGGATGCTACTCTCTATCAATAGTTATTGGGTTCGCTAATGTATTTAGTAAATACAATACCATACATATGCTATGCACTGAACCAGCTTAGTCAAGTGATGGTTAAGCCTACCAAGCTCTTTTGGAAGGTGGGCAAGCATGTCCTGAGATATCTCAGGGGCACATCTAAGTATGGCTTATGGTACAGACAAATAGATGAGGTGAAGTTGCATGGCTTCACAGATGCAGATTGGTCGAGCAACCCAACGGACAGAAAGAGGACATCAAGAGGGGTTTTCAGTATTGGATCTACAATTGTTTCTTGGTACAGCAGGAAATAGAGATCCATGGCACTCAGTTCAGTGGAAGCGGAATACATGGCAGCAAGTCAAGCTGCGTGTGACACTATCTGGATGAGAAAGATCATGGTTGGTTTGTTTGGTTCTCATTTAGATCCTACAATGATTCATTGTGATAATCAGAGTTGCATTAAACTCTTGATTAATCCTGTGTTTCATGATAGATCTAAGCATATAGATATCTGGTATCATCATATCAAATATTGTGTGAAGCGGAAGATCATGTTGCTTCAATACATTCCTACGGAGGATCAGGATGTAGATATTATGACGAAGGCACTCACCAGGAGCAAATTCGAATACCATATAGGCAGGATCGGGGTGAAGGATAATCCCTTTCTTGTTGAGAGGGAGTGTTGAGATTCAACAAGATGATGACCCTAGTGAAAATTAAGCACCCACACTAGGTGGGGCCCGCAGGCTATTTTTAGGTGTATGACTATTTTTAGAATGTTGAGAAAATTATATTTATAGATGAGTTTCTATTCTTAGATGTATGGGTGAAGTCTATTTATGGATTGCATGTCTAAAAATACAATGCATGTCGGTTATTATTATCTCTTAATAATAAATGGAAAATAAATAATAATTTGTTCTCTTGAAGCACTTGATTTCAGTTAACTGATGTGGCAAACCAGTTAACTGAAGGAATTACGAGTTCTAAGGTTGGTTGGTGGAACATGCAAGTGGACTTAGTTGTAACTGAGTGATTCAAAGTTGTAACAGAGTTGGATGTGTAGTTATGTGAGTTTTGAAGTAGTTTAACTCAGTTAAGTGAGTTAACCTCAATTGTGCTAGTTGTAACTAGTTGTAACTAAAGATACACTAGTGAGAGATCAGTCAATTAAATATTAAATTAATTCACATGAAGTGATATCACATGAAATTGAAGATTTACTACTGTTAACTACATGTATGTCAGATCCAGTGGAGACCCAGTTGAGAGATAGGTGAAAGGGACAGTTTGACTATCTGTTTTGACATTAGTGGGTGCACTCATGCAACCACACACACATTGGAGATGCCAATAAGGATTGCTCATTCAAGGCAAGGAAATATCTCATTCAGTCAGGGATTGTGATCAACAGGGATTGTGCAGTGGAGGCAATAAATTGGTGCGTGAATATGTAAATTTTTGTATGATAGTGTGAGACGATTGTATATTGTACTGAGAGCTCTTGGATTATATTTTTGTATGAGAATTTTTTATGATCCATGATATATACACAATATATGATAGTGGGGTTTTTAGCTTTATGATTTCCTGGTAAAAACATCTGTGGTATGTGTGATTCATCTTTCTTCATGTGTTTGCAATTGGTGATTAAATTTCCACAAATATTTTATTAGAAGGATTATGTATTTAACACTGGAATATAATTGTTAGATCAAGAGAATCCAGGAAATAAATAATTGTATTAAAATTTCTACAAACTGAAATGAACACCCATTAGGATGTTTTCGCCCAACATTCAAATTAGAATATGTGTCCCATGACCAAGGTCTTATTTTACCTTTATTAACATTTACATGGATTTTTTACCAAGGTTGTTACAACTAGCTTCTACAGTGGTAGCTTCAACCTTCAATTCCTCATTAAACATGGCATTTTCCATATTTCCACAATCAATCCTTGTTTCGAAAAGGAGACCACAAATTTCATCAACATAATTTTCATCCACTTCGTGGTGATATATCTTAGCATGCATGTGCTCATTAACAATTTTAACTTCACCAAATTCATCATTTGTTGTTGGATTCATGAGAGATGCACATTCAGCTCTACAAACCATTATTTGATATGAAAAATTGTCTTTGTTATTCTCAAACTAAAATTCTTCAAAATTTGATGCAAAGAGGTCCTCATAAACTACAATCATACCAACTAGATCAAACATGGTATTCACTTATTTATTGGAAGCTTCACCATCATCAACGAGGACTATTGTTGGATTCACCAATTCACTACTCACTTTTCAGTCACCATCCACATGTTTATTTTCATAGTGGGATTCACCATCATCCTCACCATCCATGTTACAGTGGGGTTCTTAAGGATTTACATGCTCTTGCTCTACTTCACACATAGGGGCTTCAACTTCTCACTCTACAATCTTTTATGTGTCTTCTTCATCCATATGCATGTCTTCATAATGGGTATCACTTTTATAGTCTTTATGACCATCATCCACATTTGACTGGGATTCTCCAAGCTCTGGTTTCCTCCTAGAGTCTTGCTCATTTATTCTCTGAATTGCAGTTAACTTTCTATTGATTCTTCAACACACTATAATATCATTTTTTGCTTTATGTCACTTTCCTTTATACCAAATTCTACTTCACAACCTTCAATGCTTCCTAAGAAGATATAGCTTTTGGTACCTTGCACAAGGAATTCTCATCCAATGCATGTTTTATAAGATCGAATACTAAGATATCACATATTTCATCATATGGGTTATTAGAACGATACTCAATAAACTCTTTACATCGAAGAAAAGTTTTCATTTTGACAGTTCCCAAAAATTAATTTTTACTAGTAAATTTTGGAAGTGTTTCCGGATTTATCCTGATCCATTCATCCTCAAATTTTTCTACTTCATATACTTGTCTTTTAGATACCTCGACTATGGAGAGAAACTCTATGAGATCTTCAAAATACTTTGGCTTTTCCTTTTGATTTATTTTCTCGATTTGCTTAAGTCTTACTTTGTGACCCATGGTTGTAGTCTTTCTTTTCTCTTATACCTTCTTTCCTTATTGTGTCAACCTTCTAGAAATTAACGGCACATACACTTGATTATATTTAAAAATAATAATTTTAACTTTCACTTAAACGATGGCTCCCAACAACTACTAGCAAGTTTTCTAAGCTCTTCTATGCATATTTTATGGAGGCTCAAGGCTACAACTTATGGTGGATACTCCTTGTAGGTTTTAACCCTGTACATAAATTATCTACAAACAAATCTTAAAAACAAAAAATAAACAATAGTGAGAGAATAAAACATAAAACATATATACATAGATATTTTCCCCTGGATCCAAAATCGTGACTACCAGCTTGATTTTTCATTATGTTCCTTTTAGTGTTACAAAACATATATATACATGTCAAAGAATTCATAAACCCCAATCCATAAACCCTGGATTAGAACATAAACATAGTTCCCTTGACCAGACAAAATACCAGGGGCTGAAACCATCATGCCCTAAAACCATGTGCAAACCCATGCACAAAACCATGGGCGGGTCCGCCCACCGAAAAATAGGGTCCAAAAAAAGTTTCTCATGGTGCTGCCCCAGACCTCGAATAGGGGGGGCTATCGCGCCCCCTATGACCCCCCTGCACATGCGACTAATCTTGGAAATAATATAACACATACCCAAAATTATCCCACTTGTTTTCTTTCCGCGGGGGGCCACAGGAAAGCTTACTCATTAGTCCAGCTCTACAACACCCATTGTTTCTCTACACCAAGAGAACTTTTGAGTGCTCACAAAATTCGTCAATGCATCTGCAAAATTCTTCAAAGTGTCCACCATTACCAGCAACACCCTTTTATCCTCAATCATATCTGTCACAAAGGTGACATTGAACATCAATGTGTTTTTTCTTTGAATGATAAGCATGGTTCTTAGCCAATAAAATTGCACTTTGGCTATCATAGTCTATCCTTATAGCTCACTGCACCAACCCCATACTTGAACACAATCTCTGCAACCAAACTGCTTCCTTGCTTGCATGAGTGGCTACCATGTATTCTGCCTCTATAGTTGAAAGAGCCACTACAGACTATATTTTACTCGTCCAACTAACGGCACCTCCAAATAGGCTAAACACATACCCACTTGTAGATATTATTTGGTCCAGATCTCCAACCCAGTTTGCATCAACCAAACCATGGATGTCCAAAACTCTATCTAATCCTGGTCTTCCCTGGTAGCACAAACCATAATCACTAGTGCCACGCAAATATCTGAAAACCTGCTTCACGGCTGTCCAATGCTCCTTCCCTGGTTTTTACATAAACCTGCTCAATACTCCCACTGCATGTGCAATGTATGGTCTAGTACATACCTTTGCATAAATTGGGCTACCCACTGCTCTTGCATATGGAACACAGGACATATCCTCCTCCTCTTCTTGTGTCTTGGGACATTGTTCAACAGATAACTTTACACCTATAGGAATAGGAACCTTCACTGGTTTACTATCCTGCATGTTGAACCTCTGCAATATTGTCTCAACATACTTCCTTTGGTTTAACCAGAGCTTCATTTTTTCCCGATCTCTCTTAATTTCAATGCCCAAAATATAGTTTGCAGAACCAAGATCCTTCATGTTGAATTTGGAGAAAAATTGGGTCTTAAAATCCTTGATAATTTCTTTGTCATTTCCAAACAACAGCATATCATCCACATACAAGACAAAATAAATAACACGGTCACCAATTAATTTAAAATAAACACAATGATCCTCTTTTCTTTTGGTGAAGCCAAGTCCCCATATATAGGTATCAAATTTCTGATACCACATCCTTGGTGACCTTTTTAACCCATACAGATACTTTTTTAACCTGCATACCGATTATTTCTTACCCTTCACCATAAATCCTTCAAGTTTCTTCATGTAGATCTCCTCTTCTAGATATTCCCCGTGAAGAAATTTTGTCTTCACATCCATCTATTCTGCTTCAAAATCAAATGCAGCAACAACAAATAAAAGAAATCTAATAGAAGTAACCTTGGCAACAGGAGAAAATAATATCACCAAAATCAATTCCTGGCACTTGGGAATAACCTTTTGCTACCAATCAAGTTGTGTATTTCTCCACCTTGCCTTCTACATTCATTTTATTTTTAAACACCCATTTTCTCCTGATGTGCTTCCTTCCAGCTGACAACTCCACTAGATCCCATGCCTCATTTTTGTGCAAGGATGCCATTTGATCAACCATGGCCTCCTTCCAGAGTTTTCCATACTCTGAATATACTGCATCCCTGTCAGTTCTGGAATCATCATCAATTATAGTTAAAGCAAAATTTGAATAGAAATTTGATGGACTATACCTTTCTGTTTGCCTTCTTTCCCGAACTCATCTTCTCACAGTTGGAGTTTATGGCTCTTCCTCTTATGAATCTTCTTCTATTGTAGATTCTGATTCATCCTCCTTTAGCTCAGACTCTATCTTCTCAGGTTCCTTTGGTAGGACTTCAGGTTTAATGACATCTTTCACCTCTCTAAAGACCACATCTCAGTTGTACACAACCTTCCTTGTTTCTAGGTTCCAAAACTTGTAACCTTTTAAACTATCCTTATACCCAATATAGATGCACCTTTTATATTTATTATCCAACTTGGTCCTTTTCTCCTTTGGAACATGTACATATGCATCACATCCAAATACCCTCAGATGTGAAAGAGATGGTTTCTTACCAGTCCATACCTCATGTGGAGTCTTATCCTCCAACGTTGATGACGGTGATTTTTTAACTAGGTAACATGCAGTCTCCATTGCTTCTACCCAGAATTCCTGTCCTAATCCGGTACCACTAAGCATGCTTCTTGCCTTTTCCATTAGTGTTCTGTTCATTCTTTCTCCAACTGCATTTTGCTGAGTGTGTATGGATTAGTCTTCCATTGTGCTATACCACACTTCTTACAAAATTCTTCAAATTCCTTCTTTCAAAACTCTCCACCCTTATCTGTCCTTAGCACCTTATCTTCTTCTCTGTCTAGTTCCACCACAGCCTTAAATTCTTTAAATCTGTCAAGGACTTTAGATTTCTTCCTCAAGAAATATATCCATGTATTCCTTGAGAATTAATCTATAAATGGAACATAGTACACAGAATTTTCTAGTGATGGAACCGACACAGGCCCAAACACATCACTGTGCACAAGCTCTAATATCTTGTTCACCCTCTGAGCACCAGAAGAAAAACTCACCCAATTCTGCTTCCCATTTACACAATGTTCACAAAAATCTAAATCCATAGACAAATTAGACATACCTTCTACCATACCATTTCCATGCAATATCTGAAGGCCCTTCTCTCGAATATTTCCAAGCCTTTGATGCCATAGCATGGTCTTTTCTCCAGAGACCGCTAGGATTTCTGCTCCACTTTCAGGAACCACAAAAATATTGCACCCATCAATAAAAGTGCCACCTTGAAGCTTGTAAAGAGTTACAATCTGAAATCCCTGCATTAATACCAGTGCTCCCCAAACCATCTTGCAGGTATCTTTCTCGAACACTGTTTTTACACCTGCATCATCCATATTGCTTATAGAAATCAGATTTATGGCCAATGCATGAATATGCAGAACACCTGGAAGTGTTTTAATCCTTCCACCTTGCAGATTCAGCTTGAATTTTCCACGTTCGACTATTTTTGCCTTCCTTTCATCCCCTAAGAAGACATCACCACCATCATACTTCTCATACTCGCAGAACCACTCCCTATGGGGAGTGAAGTGAAAGGATGCACTTGAGTCAATAAAATATGCCTCATGATCTACATGTGTATTTGAAGAAGAAGCTAAATACATATCCCCACCTTCATATGAGGTATTTTTTGCCTATGCAAAAGGAGCATCATCAGATCCCTTTAATTTCTCAGGAGCTTTAGATCTGCAGTCCGTTTTGTAGTGTCCTTCCTTTCCGCATTTCTAGCACAACTTTACAAAATTTCCTGGAGATTTAGATCTCCCTGTATATTTAGATCTCCCACTCAAAACCTTACTCTTGTTTCTCTTCTAGGACCTTCCTTGTACAGATAAGGAATCTCCATTCTGGTCTCCATATTTCTCTGTCTCATTTGCTCTGACAGCAAGGCATAGCAAGGCTGAGACAATGCCATCAAAATTCAAGGTAGTTGTATTTCTACCTATTGCAATAACCATATTGTCCCACGAATATGGTAGAGAACACAAAAAACTGATGTTCTTATCTTCATATGAGATTTTAATATCAATAAATAACAGCTGACTTACCACATTATTGAAGGTGTTCAGATGCTCTGTCATCAAGTCTCCATCCTTCATCCTTAGGTTATACAAATTTTTCTGTAGGAACAATTTATTCACTGAAGACTTAGATTGGTACAAAGTCCCTAGCTTGTCCCACAAATTCTTTGTCATAGCCTCCCTAGATAAATTCAACAATACTGAATCTGATACAGATAATTGTATTGTGCTCTTTGCATTCCAATCCAATTTCTTCCAGTATTCATCTGGCATTGTCTTTGGTTTGGTACCTAGATCTACCGCAATCCACTGATCTTTATACACCAGCAGATCCTCCATCTTGAGCTTCCACAACTTAAAACTTTTACCATTAAATTTCTTGATCTCTATGTTTCCACTGTTCGCCATCTTCTTTCACCGTAAGAATCGATCCCGCAGATCACCCACTGAACAGGGTCTAACATAGGCGTGGTCAAGAAACCCCTCATCAGCAAAGGCATCCCCTTGAAGCTGAGACATCTTTGATACCAAATGTAGGATTTAACCCTGTACAAAAATGATCTGCAAACGAATCTTAAAAATAGAAAATAAAAAATAGCAAGAAAATAAAACATAAAACAGATATATAGAGATATTTTCCCCATGGATCCCAAATCGGGACTACTAGCTTGATTTTTCGTTATGTTCCTTTTAGTGTTACAACACATATATATACATGTCGAAGCATTCATAAACCCCAATCCATTAACCCTGGATTAGAACATAACCATAGTTCCCTTGACTAGATCTACAAAATACTAGGGGCTGAAAACCATCATGCCCCAAAACCATGTGCAAACCCATCCACAAAACCATGGGCGGGTCTGCCCACCAAAAAATAGGGTCCAATTTTTTTTTTCCTGGGGCGCTTATTATGAAACCAGATCCAAAAATAGAAGAAAAGGGAGATCAACGCCTTATAAATAATCCACTTTTAGGGGGGAACCTCATTTACATTACATAAATGAGCAATTCTTGGATGATGCAAATGACAAAACCTCCTTCTATATATAGGATTCCATGGGGTCTCAATATAATCGTAGCCGACCTAGCAATAATAATGTAAGGTCACAATAATAAAAATATTGGGGCTACAAGGGTACAAAAATAACAATAAGGGGGTTACACTAATAACAATAAGGGACTATACTAGTAATATAGGGACCTAACATGCCCCTCTCCTTCAAAACAGTGTGGTCCTCAATGCTTGAGTAGCTCTGGATGCTTCTGTATAAAATTCTTATCCTCCCACGTAGAATCTTCAGTAGGTAAGTTCTTCCATTTGATGAGATAATCTAAAATTGATCGATTTTGTAGCTATCGAGTTCTTGTTTCCATGACTGCTTCAGGTTCCAATATGTTTTTTCCTTCCTCATCAAGTTCTGGAAATATTGTTTCAACTAGAATTTTGTCCCCTATAACGTTCTTTAAACATGAAACATGGAAAACTGGATGCACTCGTGAAGAAGCAGGAAGCTCCAATTTGTATGCCATAGTACCAATATTTTGCAACACCTTGTAAGGAACATAATACTTTGGAGATAATTTATTATCCTTATTAGCTTGCTTGAAGAACATTTGTTTGTATGGTTGTAGCCATAAAAATACCCAGTCTCCTACATCAAAATTTCTCTCGCTGCGATGTTGATATGCATGTTGTTTCATTTGATTTTGTGCCAAATTTAGGTTATCCTTTAAGAGTTTGAACAATTGTTGATGCTCGATGTGATATTCCACTACTTGAACCTTAGAATATTCTCTTAAAGAAGATGTGATGGACAGTGGATGATATCCATAAAGTGCCATAAATGGGGTCATTTTTGCTGTAGTATGGAAGGAAGTGTTATACCACCATTCAGTGAGAGCTAACCACCTAACCCATTGTGTTTTCTTATTGGATACAAAGCAACGAAAATATCCTTCCAAACATTTATTCACTATCTCAGTTTTACCATCGGATTGAGGATGATAAGATGAGCTATGAGCTAGTTGAGTACCCAAACAAGAAAATAATTTTGTCCAAAAATTTCCAGTAAAAATGGGATCTTTGTCACTTACAATAATGTTTGGGTTTCCATGTAGCTTTTGAATTGTTTCCATAAATGCAGTAGCAACTGTACTTGCTTTAAATGGATGAGATAATGCACAAAAGTGTGCATACTTGGTAAGTCTATCAAATGCCACCATGGTGACACTCTTTCCTTCAGAATTAGGTAAACCTGTGATAAAATCCATTGAAATCTCCTCCCAATGTTGTTATGAAACCAATAGAAGAAAACAGAGATCAACACCTTAGAAATCAACCACTTCGAGGGGGCAACCTCCAATACATTACATAAATGAAAAATTCTTGAATGATACAAATGACCTAAACCTCCTTCTATATATAGCAGTCCATGGGGCCACAATATAATCCTAGCCGACCTAACAATAATAATGTAAGGGCACAATAATTACAATATTGGGGTTACAGGGGTACAACAATAACAATAAGGGGGCTACACTAATAACAATAAGGGACTAAATTAGTAATATAGGGTCCTAACATTCCCCTCTCCTTCAAAAAAGTGTTGTCCTCAACGCTTGAGTAGCTTTGGGTGGTTCTGTATAAAATTTTCATCCTTCCATGTAGAATCTTCAATGGGTAAGTTCTTCCACTTGATGAGATACTCTAAAATTGATCGATTTTGTAGCTATCGAGTTCTTGTTTCCGTGACCGCTTCATGTTCCAATTTGATTTTTCCTTCCTCATCAAGTTCTGGCAATATTGTTTGAACTAGATGATTTTCACCTATAACCTTCTTTAATCATGAAACATGGAAAACTGTATGCACTCGCGAAGAAGCATGAAGCTCCAATTTGTATGCCATAGTACCAATCTTTTGCAACACCTTGTAAGGACTATAGTACTTTGGCGATAATATATTATCCTTCTTAGCATGCTTGAGGGACATTTTTTTGTACGGTTATAGCTGTAAAAATACCTAGTCTCCTACATTAAAACTTCTCTCGCTGTGATTTTGATCTGCCTGTTGTTTCATTCAATTTTGTGCCAAATTTAGGTTATCCTTTAAGAGTTGGAGAACTTCTTGTTGATTGTCGATGTGATCTTCCACTAATTTAACCTTATAATTTTCTCTTAAATATGATGTGATGAACGGTGGATGATATCCATAAAGTGCCATAAATGGGGTCATTTTTGTTGTAGTATGGAAGGAATTGTTATACCACCATTCAGCAAGAGGTAACCACTTGACCCAATATATTTTTTTATCAGATACAAAACAACGAATATATACTTCCAAACATTTATTCACTATCTCAGTTTGACCACTGGATTGAGGATGATAAGATGAGCTATGAGATAATCAAGTGCCCAAACAAGAAAATAACTCTGTCCAAAAAATTCCAGTAAAAATGGGATCTCTGTCGCTCACAATAATCTTTGGGTTTCCATGTAGCTTTTGAATTGTGTCCATAAATGTAGTAGCAACTGTACTTGCTTTAAATGGATGAGATAATGTACAAAAGTGTGCATATTTGGTAATTCTATCAACTACCACCATGATGACACTCTTTCCTTTGGACTTAGGTAAACCTGTGATAAAATCCATTGAAATCTCCTCCCAACATTGACTTGGAATGGATAAAGGTTGTAGAAGATCCGGGGTATTAATTGTCTCAACTTTATTTTGTTGGAAAACCAAACTTTCCGCCACAAACTTTTGAAGATCAGATTTAAGGCCATACCAAAAAATCTTTCTTCACCCTGTGGGAAGTTTTTAAAAATCCTGAGTGTCCTCCTAAAGGAGAAGTGTGCAATTCCAAAATAATATTTTGTTTTAGTTGGGAATTCTTACAAATATATAAGTGATATTTGTACCATAGGGAATCATTTTTCCAACTAAATGTATAATATGTACTAGGATCTTGCTGCAATTTCTGAATGAGTGTCCACACTTCTTCGTCCTTCTTCCATTCATCCCTTGCTTCGGCTATCCAATATGGTTGTATAATAGAAATGGCACAAAGAAATTCTTCCACCTCTTCGTTCTTTCTTGAGAGTGCATCTACAACAATATTTAGCTTCCCTTTTTTGTAGATTATTTCAAAGTCATAACCCAACATCTTTGTGACCCATTTGTGATGCTCTTCTAAAGATAGTCTTTGTTCCAAAAAGTGTTTCAGACTATCATGATCAGATTCTACCTTGAAGTGTCTTCCCATTAGGCAAGGTCACCATTTCTTTAGTGCACGTAATATTGATAACATTTCCTTTTCATAAATAGCTTTCTGTAAATACTTTTCTTTGATTGGACGACTTTCAAAAGGAATGGGTCTTCCTTCGTGCATTAAAACAACACCAATTCCATTTCCTGACACATCACATTCCACAATAAAGATTTTTGTGAATTCTGGCGTAGCTAAGACCGGTGCTAGGCACATTGCCTCTTTAAGATGTTCAAAGGCCTTAGTTGCTTTAGGAGTCCATGAAAATGCATCTTTCTTCAATAATTTTGTTAGAGGTGTTGCTATTCTCCCATAATTTAAAACTTAAGTGCACACTTATTAACGAGGATTCCTCACAACTACTTTATGGTTGTGGGGACTTTCCATTCCTTAATGGCTTTAATTTTGTTAGGGTCTACCTTAACACCCTCATGAGATACAATATGACTAAGATATTCCACATCTTGTACTGCAAAGAAACATTTGGATGTTTTTTCATATAATTGTTTCTCCTGTAATAGTTTGAGTGTTGGAAATGTTCACATTGATGGCAAAGGACAGCAAAGAAGAACGGAGGGAAAGTACATTTACAGAGACAGGGCAGCAAAAAGAGAAGAAGCAGCTCAGACATTAGGAAGAAGCAGAGATAGGACCAGTTGAAGAAGCAAGGAGCAGCATTAGACAAGAAACAAGCAGTGAGGAAAAAGGGCCACTGAGTTGAAGATCTAGCCATAACAAGGAGGTTGTGTAAATAAATTTTAGCTGGGTATGTAAAAGGATTTGTTTCAGTATGACATGGATAATGTTGACCTAAATTCTATGAGAAGGAACTTTGATTTCAGTGAGAAACTGTATGGCTCTTTAGCAGATGTTGAGGTGTGCAATCACCTATGCACAGATCACATATGTGAGTCAATCAGGGTTTATAAACAGTTCTTAGATAAACCATGTGGCAATGGTTAGAAACTAAATATTCAATGTATAAATTGAAGGAATTAATGGTTGCAGAGATATGACGGTTTTGAATGTAGCAAATATTATAGTTGCGATGGACCGTAGTACAGTGATTAGTTTGTGGAATCAAGAACTTGAATGTGCAGTTAGAAGCAGAATTGTGACAAGGTAGAACCCTGAACATGCAATGGAAGGTTGATATATTATATATCATAGCAGAATTGAAGATAGAATGGCATGGTGTTGCGTCAAGGTCGGAAGGCAGCAACCAGTGTAAAGAATTCGTGCTAAAAGACAAAAACGAAATCGTGAACAAAGTGTTAAACTTAGCAATGGAGCTGTAATGAAAAGCAAAACATTGAAGCAGAATTCATAAATAATAAAGGTAGACGGAACCCTGAGGGAGAAAGCAGCAGAACCACGAAGAAGAGAACAGTAAAGGCGGGTTTCCGGTTTTGATCGCACCGCCTTCGTCGGGATAGTGGTAATTAGAAAATCAGTGCGATTCCATACGATGGGAGACACGTGTCCCTAAGAGATTTTGGAAAACCACCCTCATCGCGAGTTAAAGTTCGTGCAGTTAACCCGCGCGATATCTGTCCAATCAACAGTGGAGGCACGACGCCTTACGGATTGTTGGATCCCCTCGAGATTTAACCAAGGTACGTGGCTGGCGGGACCCGGAAGGGTTGTATATGTTGTCACTGTAGTTAATTCTGAAGGCACAATTTTTATGAAGTTTAATGTTTAAGAGGAGACTCTAAATACATCGTAAGCCACTGGGATATATGGTGACATATTTGAATGGGTCACAAAGGGTGCGCACTACAATCATACGCGAAGAGAATTTGAATGTATGACATGATATTTAACCATATTTATATGTGCATTCCCGAGACTTATACCATGGGTTTAATCATAAGTTTAGGGACGATTCGAATATGCATGAGTGGAATGCATTCATAAGAATGGCATGGAGCTGATTATATGTTTAATGCGTACACACATATTGATTGTTTCTACCTAAATAAGGTTTGTGAGTTAATAGAGGTATGTCTAGTGGCTTTCCATATTAACCGCTTATGTAAATTCATAAAATTTAAATGATGGACATGTGTGAGGGTTAACCATATCGTGATGCTCTAATATTGAACGGAGGTCGTGACCATAGATTGATATAGCATCGTATGTGCGTTGGATGACATCATTTTGGATATGTGTAAGGGTTCTATGTGGCGTGGTTGTTTTATTGCATAGGGCTGGGGGCCTTTACAATATTTGAAGGAGGTTCCTACAGTTAGAATAATTGCCAGGTTTAAACGGGACTGAGTAAAAAGGTGTAGGCAGGTGGTTATATATGCAAGAGGATTTGATTAACATCTCAAATCTCAGATTTGAGATGCTAAAGATTTCGGATTTAGTTGTTTAATTTCCATTTCAGTAAACAGAGTATCAAAACTTCCCAGATCAGAGAATGTAAGCAGGCAGTCCGAGAACAGAGATTGGTAATGAACAAACATCACCCAGATTCATATGTATTTGAGCATAAAACCTGAAAAGCAGTTATATATGCAGCTGGTGCACACAAGTACAGTGAACAGATGAATAGACATATAGGTGAACCAAAATATACAGAATAGTCACTCAACAGCAGCAGAAAAGACAAATCCAGTAAAGCCAAAGTCCAGAAAAGGAGCTGAGTGGAATTGAAATGTGTAACTGAAAATGTGAATGTAAATGTTGAAATTCATTTATTTACATTGTTGTGATGCAAAGGAAAGTATCCTAAGGAAAAGAAAAATCCCACTGTAACATGGAAATTTGTATATATTTTTATAATTTTAAAATTAGTTGGACAAAGGAATGAGAAGAAAGAAGCCAAAGAGTCATGGTTGTTCACTCCAAATTCCTTGTGAAATACAAATAGTCATTTGAGGAAATCTATATATAATATCAAATTGATATGCATAAGAGAGGTTAGAGAGAGTAAGGATAGAGAATGCAGAGTATAGAAGATTGAGGCAGAGAAGATAAGGAAGAGAGGAGCAGAAAGAGATGCTACAGAACAGAGCCGATACCTGAAGTAAATCAGCAAAAATTTAGTTAGATAAATTGAGGAAGTTGGAGCTTCCCTATCAAGTTGAAGCTTGATAGCTGTCAGTTGTAGCTGACTGAGGTAGGAGCCTCCTGTAGGTTGGTGCCTGCAGAAAATAGTGGTGAGAGGGAGTTGGAGCTTGCCTTTGCATCACAACGATAATAAGTGTGGTTTTTATCCCTTTATGGGTTTCCACTTACATATGATGTCTCTATGTGTGTTGCTTATATGTTGATATGATCTAATCAATCTGTTTATTTTTTTTTTCTCTCACAATAAGGTTGATTTCACAATAACTTAATACTTGCTGCTACATTGTAAGACTATTCACATATTAAGTTGTAAATAAGTCTGATAAAAATTATCCATTGTCAAAGCTTATGTTAAACTGTTTCACCCCCCCCCCCCATATCAGTTTAACCAAAGATTCAACAATTGGTATCAGAGTAGTTCCTTTGTACCAGTTTAACAACTAAAAGGAGATCCTAGGTTCTCAGGATGGCTAGTAAAGAAGGATGCTCAACCAATAAAGCCCCCTTTTTTACAGGTGCAAATTATGCTTTCTAGAAAATCGGAATGAGGACATACATAATGTCTCTAGGAATAGAAGTTTGGGCTGCTGTGGAATTAGGATATGCCCCAAAGGCAACTGAATTAGAGAAAGAAACCAAACAATATTTTGTATCTAACGCAAAAGCCATGAATGCCATCTTAAATGGATTGTGTGAAGCAGCGTTTATCAAATTAATGCACAAAGACACTGCCAAAGAGATGTGGGATACTCTAGAGAACATCCATGAGGGAGACAAGAAGGTAAAGACTGCCAAACTTCAAGTCTATAAAGCCCAGTTTGAGAACTTAAAAATGAATGACGATGAAGGCATTGCTAGCTTCTTTGGGTTGCAGAAATAGTAAATAACATGAAGGCTCTAGGTGAAACCATAAAAGAAGATGTAATTGTACAAAATATTCTAAGATCTCTTCCACCCAGTTTTAACCCCAAGGTGTCTGCAATAGAATAAACAGCTGATTGGGAAACCTTAACCATGAACTAGCTACTAGGAAATCTAACAGCATATGAGATGAGACTCCCACTGAAGAAGCCAAGTACGAGTGAGGCAACCTTTAAAACAGAAAAGAAGAAAGAAGAAAAGGAAGACATATGCTCTTGCTCAGATAAAGAAGAGGCTAAATTTGACAAGAAGCTAGATAGAGGCTCAGGTAAATACAAAGGCAAACTTCCTTTCAAATGCTTTAACTATGGAAGAGTTGGACACTATGCTGCTAAGTGTGCCCACAAGAAAGTAAAGAATTAGGCTCAAGAATCAAGGAAAAATACATCAAAGAACTGGAAGAAAGGAAAGAAATTTAGTAGAAAATCCTTCTATGCTCAACAAGACAGCAGTGCATCCGAAGACTCTGATGAACCCTCAAGTGAAGAAGGAACCTCTAAATTTTTATTGATGGCCATAGAAGAACTTGAAGGACTTCTGCTAGAAGATGAAGAAGAAGAAGGTGAAGTCGATCTTGAGGGGGAGCTAAGAAGTGCCCTTGAGGAGATTGATAGCCTTAAATTGAAGTGCAGAAAACAAAAGGACATTCTCCTCAAGTATGTACGATAAGAACGGAATTTAGAAATCCTCATGCAACTAAAGATAGAGCTTGAAGAAGCCAAGAAGATAGAAGACATATTACTTAAGAAAATCAAGGAGAAAACTCAAGAACAAGAGAAGTTGGAAGAAGAAGTAGTATGTCTTAGGAAGAAATTAGAAAATTCTCAAAGGAAAGTGGCTACAAATTCTTCTCAAACAACAAGCTCTAGCAAGTTGAACGAGATTCTGGATGCTCAAAGATATCCTATGATAAAGACTGGAATAGGATATGAAGGAGAGTCAAGTAAAAGCAAAGAAAAAGAAAAAAGAGAAATTATTTTTGTAAAGCAAAGAAGGCTGATGAATTAGCTCAAATAATTCCTACAAAAGAAGAAACATGTAAGGAGGGAGATAGAATCCAGAAGAAACCTCTAGTAACAAAGAATGAAAGAAACACTTAGACAGCATAAAAAGAATCATATATTTCAGATTATGAAAAATTTGGAAGCCATCAAAGAAGACTCTTCCCTCCTATGAAAAATGCCACCTGCTATGTCTATCACAAGCTGGGACACATTGCTGCATACTGTCATGCAAGGAGGAGCAATTCAAACCAGTAAAAGATGCAAACAGTGAAGAGACTATCTCAAGCAAACAAATGGAGAAGACAATCTTACATCAGGTATGCAAATAGTTTCTATGGTTATTGTTTTTATTGTAAGGAATTTGGACATAAAATAATTGAGTGTAGAAAATATGGACAAAGATTGATGGTCAATACCTCAAGGAGGTTTATGAATCAAAGAATTTTTTCCCATATTCACAATTCTACAAAAATTATGATCAAATGTTGTGTATGCAATAAAATTGGAGATATGCCTTCCAAATGTCCGCTAAGAGGATGTGATTTATCATCTCACAAAAGATACCAAACAAAAGGATGCTTCCAGTGGATAAAGAAGGTGAATAAATGTGACTTGGATCTAACTGCTCAAGATCTGAAAAGCCAGTGGTATTTGGACAATGGCTGCTCAAAACACATGACTAGAGACAGAAGTAAGTTTATAACTCTTGATGAAAAGAAATCTGGCAATGTTACGTTTGGCAATGATAAATCAGGAAAAATAAAAGGAAAAGGCTCAGTCATCCTAGACAATGGCAGAGGAAAGGCCCAAGATGTACTATTTGTAGAAGGGCTGAAAGCAAATTTGCTGAGTGTCAGTCAAATGTGTGATAAAGGCTGTGAATTTCTCTTTAGAGCACAAGATTGTGAAGTCAGATCAAGCACCACAGGTAAGACTCTGCTCAAAGGAGTTTGAGCAGAGAGTAATGTTTACGTTGTGAAAGAGGAATATGAAGCATGTCATCTTAGTAAACTTGAGGAGTCATGGTTATGGCATAAAAGGTTGGGAAATATCAGCTTTGATCACATCATCAGACTAAGAAAGAAGAAAGCTGTCAGAGACATGCCGGAAATAAAAATTCCTTCTAATACTATATGAAAATCTTGTCAATTGGGCAAACAGACCCGCACGTCATTTAAAGTCAAATATGAGTTATCAACAAGAAGACCGCTCCAGCTTTTGCACATGGACCTGTGTGGACCTGCAAGAACCAAAACTCCAAGTGGAGAATCCTAATTCATGCTGATAATTGATGACTTCTCCAGAATGACATGGGTGGCATTCCTCAAGAATAAATAAGAAGCTCTGAAAAAATTTAAGATATTCAAAGCATTAGCAGAAAATCAAACATGATGCAAACTAAAATGCATCAGATCAGAAAAAGGAGGTGAATTCACAGATTATGACTTTGCTGACCTATACAATGAACATGGGATAAAGCAACAATTTACTATTGCAGAGAGACCTCATTAGAATGGAGTAGTAGAGAGACAAAACAGATCTGTACAACAAATTTCCAGAGCCATGATGCAAGAGAGTAATATTCCTCAAACCTTCTGGGCAAAAGTAGTACACACAATGGTGCATATCCTTAATAAATCTCACTTAAGGCCAAGCAGTGAGAAGACTCCCTATGAAATATGGCATGGGAAACCAGCTTCAATCAAACATTTTAGAATCTTTGGAAGCAAGTGTTACATAAAGAATAATGATGAAAATATTTGGTAATTTGATGCAAGAGCAGATGAAGGGATATTTCTAGGGTATGCATCCAAAATTAAAGGGTACAGGTGCTACAACAAGACTCTTCGGAAAATAGTAGAAAGCATTGACATGAGATTTGATGAAGAACTTCAAAACAATACAAGAGATACAGGCTGCAGCAGTCCATCAGACAGTCATGAAGAAGAAAACCAAGATGATGATGAAACCAGCAAGACAACAGAAGATGTTGAACTAAGCTCGAAAACCCCCTCAAGATACACTCAGAAGAACCATCCTGAAGATCAGATCATTGGAAACACAAGAGTAGGGGTCCAGACAAGAAGGCAGCCAACTGAACAGACAAAAGAGGTATACATAGCCATGTTATCACAAATAGAGCCAAAGAAATTTGAAGAAGCCAGCAAGGACAAGTCTTGGGTGAATTCTATGAATGAAGAATTGGACCAAATTGAGAAAACAATACCTGGGAACTAGTTCCTGGACCCACTGGGAAAAATGTCATAGGCTCAAAATGGGTATTCAAAAATAAAATGAATGAGGAAGGACGGGTAATCAGGAATAAAGCTAGACTTATTTGCAAAGGATATTCACAAATCGAAGGACTTGATTACGATGAAACATTTTCCCCTGTAGCCAGAATGGAAACCATCATAATGTTTCTGGCCTTTGCATTCTACCAGGACTTCAAGGTAATCAAATGGATGTAAAATCTTATTTTCTGAATAGAGATCTAGAAGAAGAAGTCTACATGGAACAACCAGAAGGTTTCTCTTTAACAGACAAAGAAGACTATGTGTGCAGATTGAAAAAGGCTCTATATGGACTGAAACAGGCTCCTCGTGCTTGGTACTCAAGACTGGATAAATATTTACAAAAACAAGGCTTTAAGAGAGGTGGAGTAGACAACAATCTATGCATAAAATCCCATGAAAATGAACTCCTTATTGTTGTAGTATATGTTGATGACATTATGTTTGGAAGCAACAGAGATGAACTAGCAAAAGAGTTTGCTGAGTAGATGAAATCAGAGTTTGAAATGTCCATGATTGGAGAACTCAGTTTCTACTTAGGACTTCAAATTCAGCAAAATAACACAGGTACATTCATCTCACAGGAAAAATACTTAAAAGAAATGTTGAAAAAGTTCAAAATGGAGGACTGCAAACCTATGTCAATTCCCATGATCATGGGATGCAAGCTGTGTGCTGATGATGGATTTGCTGATATAGATAAAAAACTCTACAGATCCATGATAGGAAGTCTATTTTATCTAACATCATCAAGACCAGACATGATTCTAGTAGTAGGACTAGTGGCTAGGTATCAATCAGCACCTAAACAAAACCACCTTCTAGCAGTCAAAATAATATTTAGATATCTACAAGGAACAAAACAATATGGACCTTGGTATCCTAAAGGCAAAAGCTTCATTTTGACAGTATACACAGATGCAGATTGGGCCAGCTGTGTGGATGATAGGAAAAGCACAAGTGGAGGTGCATTCTATCTCGGAGAAAGTCTAGTGGCATGACTAAGCAAGAAACAAACATCTATCTCTCTGTCTACAACAGAAGCATAATATATAGAAGCAGCAGCATGTTGTACACAAGTCATGTGGATGAAGCAAACTCTCCAAGACATGAAGGTAAGCATTGATGAACCTATATTAATAAAATGTGATAATACAAGTGCTATAAGTATATCTAAAAATCCTGTACTTCACTCAAAAACTAAACATATCCCAATCAAGTATCATTTTCTCCAAGAACAAGTGGCTTAGAAGATAGTAAAACTGGAGTATGTTCCAACAAAAGAACAGAAAACAGATATATTTACCAAACCTCTTGCTAGAGAACCATTTGAATATTTGAGAGATAGACTAGGGGTAGTATCTATAGATGCTACTCTCTGATATGAAGAGAAAGCACAGTTTCAGGGGGAGAACAGAAATGAAAATATCATTCCAGGGGGAGATCAGCCAACAAGGGAAGCATGAAACAGGTCCTCAGGATCAAAGGACTATGGAAAGAATACACCCAGCATAAAAGAGTCAATGAAAAGGCTAAAGGGTCAGTATTTCAAATTTAATCCAAAGTTTGAAGCAACAGGGTACAAAGTCAGAAGATCTCAGAGAGAGGAAATGCAAGAAATGTTGAAAAAAGGTAAAAAAAAAGGATCAAAGGATAGAATCTACACTAAGAAATGTGAAACCCCTTGCCATTGATGTCAAAGGGGGAGCAAGAACTAGCAACAGAAGGAAGGATCCTAAAAGGAAAATAGAGGAAGTATATTGCCATCAATGCCAAAGGGGGAGATTGTTGGAAATGTTGTCATTGATGGCAAAGGACAGCACAAAAGAACAGAGGGAAAGTACATTTACAGAGACAGGGAAACAAAAAGAGAAGAAGAAACTCAGACATCAGGAAGAAGCAGAGATAGGACCAATTGAAGAAGCAAGGAGCAGCATTAGACAAGAAACATAACAGTGAGGAAAAAAGGCCACTGAGTTGAAGATCTGGCCATAACAAGGAGGTTGCGTAAAGAAATTTCAGCTGGGTATGTAAAAGGATTTGTCTCAGTTGACATGGATAATGTTGACCTAAATTCTATGAGAAGGAACTTTGATTTCAGTAAGAAACTGTATGGCTCTTTAGCAGATGTTGTGGTGTACAATCACCTGTGCACAGATCACATATGTGAGTCGATCAGGGTTTATAAACAGTTCTTGAATAAACCATGTGCTAAGGGTTCGAAACTAAAGATTCGGTGTATAAATTGAAGGAATTAATGGTTGCAGAGATATGATGGTTTTGAATGTAGCAAAGATTATAGTTGCGATGGACCGTAGTACAGTGATTAGTTTGCGGAATCAAGAACTTGAATGTGCAGTTAGAAGCGGAACTGTGACAGGGTAGAACCCTGAACATGCAATGGAAGGTTGATATATTATATATCATAGCTGAATTGAAGACAAAATGGCATGGTGTTGCGTCGAGGTCGGAAGGCAGCAACGAGTGTAAAGAATTCATGCTAAAAGACACAAACGAAATAGTGAACAAAGCGTTAAACTTAGCGATGGAAGTGTAATGAAAAGAAAAACATTGAACCAAAATTCATAAATAATAAAGGTGGACGAAACCCTGAGGGAGAAAGGAGCTGAACCACGAAGAAGAGAACAGTAAAGGCGGGTTTCCGGTTTTTTTCGCACCACCTTCATCGGGCAAGTGGTAATTAGAAAATCGGCATGATTCCATACACTGGGAGACACGTGTCCCTGAGCGATTTTGGAAAACCACCCTCATCGCGAGTTAAATTTCGTGTAGTTAACCCGCGCAATATCCGTCCAATCAACAGTGGAGGCGTGACGCCTTACGGATCGTTGGATCCCCTCAAGATTTAACCGAGGTACGTGGCTGGCAGGACCCGGAAGGGTTGTATATGTTGTCACTATAGTTAATTCTAAAGGCACAATTTTTATGAAGTTTAATGTTTAAGGGGAGACTCGAAATATATCGTAAGCCATTGGGATATATGGTGACATATTCGAATGGGTCACAAATGGTGCACGCTACAATCATACGTGAAGAGAATTTGAATGTATGACATGATATTTAACCATATTTATATGTGCATTCCCGAGACTTATACCATGGGGTTAATCATAAGTTGAGGGACGATTCGAATATGCATGAGTGGTATGCATGCATAAGAATGGCCTGGAGCTGATTATATGTTTAATGTGTACACACATATTGATTGTTGCTACCTAACTAAGGTTTGCGAGTTAATAGAGGTACGTCTGGTGGCTTTCCATATTAACCGCTTATTTAAATTCATAAAATTTAAATGATGGACGTGTGTGAGGGTTAACCATATCTTGATGCTCTAACATTGAATGGAGGCTGTGACCATAGATTTATATAGCATCGTATATGTGTTGGATGAAATCGTTTTGGATATATGTAAGAGTTATATGTGGCATGGTTGTTTTATTGCATAGGGCTGGGGGCCTTTACAATCTTTGAAGGAGGTTCCTACAGTTAGAAGAATTGCCAGGTTTAAACGGGACTGAGTAAAAAGGTGTAGGCAGGTGGTTATATATGAAAGAGGATTTGATTAACATCTCAAATCTCAGATTTGAGATGCTAAAGATTTCAGATTTAGTTGTTTAATTGCCAGTTCAGTAAACAGAGTATCAAAACTGCCCAGATCAGAGAATGTAAGCAGGCAGTCTGAGAACAGAGATTGGTAATGAACAGACATCGCCCAGATTCATATGTATTTGAGCATAAAACCTGAAAAGCAGTTAAGAGATGAATAGACACAAAGGTGAACCAAAATATACAAAATAGTCATTCAACAGCAGCAGAAAAGACAAATCCAGTAAAGCCAAAGTCCAGAAAAGGAGCTGAGTGGAATTGAAATTTGTAACTGAAAATGTGAATGTAAATGTTGAAATTAATTTATTTACATTGTTGTGATGCAAAGGAAAGTATCCTAAGGAAAAGAAAATCCCACTGTAACATGGAAATTTGTACATATTGTTATAATTTTAAAATGAGTTGGACAAAGGAATGAGAAGACAGAAGCCAAAGAGTCATGGTTGTTCACTCCAAATTCCTTGTGAAATACAAACATTCATGTGAGGAACTCTATATATAATATCAACTTGATATGTATAAGAGAGGTTAGAGAGAGTAAGGATAGAGAATGCAGAGTATAGAATATTGAGGCAGAGAAGATAAGGAAGAGAGGAGAAAAAAGAGATGCTACAAAATAGAGTTGATACATGAAGTAAATCAGCAAACATTTAGTTAGATAAATAGAGGAAGTTGGAGCTTCCCTATCAAGTTGAAGCTTGATAGCTGTCAGTTGTAGCTGACTGAGGTAGGAGCCTCCTGTAGGTTGGTGCCTACAAAAAACAGTGGTGAGAGGGAGTTGGAGCTTGCCTTTGCATCACAACAATAATAAGATGTGGTTTTTCTCCCTTTATGGGTTTCCACTTACATATGTTGTCTCTATGTGTGTTGCTTATATGTTGATATGATCCAATCAATCTATTTATTTTTTTTTGCTCTCACAATAAGGTTGATTTCACATTAACTTTATAAATGCTGCTACATTGTAAGATTGTTCACATATTAAGCTGTAAATAAGTCTGATAAAAATTATCCATTGTCAAAGCTTGTGTTAAACTGATTCAAACCCCCCCCCCCCTCTTATTTAACCAAAGATTCAACATTGAGCATTTGAGCACTTTGTCAACATGTTGAACATGATCCTTCCAAGACCTATTGTAGATTAGTATATCATCAAAAAATACTAGCACAAATTTTCTAAGGAAGGGTTTGAAAATGGAATTCATCAACCCTTGAAATGTAGAAGGTGCATTAGTAAGGCCAAAAGGCATGACCAAAAATTCTAATGACCCTCATGAGTCGAAATACTGTTTTAGGAATATCTTCAGTCTTCATTCTAATTTGTTGATACCTTGAACGAAGATCCAATTTGGTGAAATAAATTGCTCCATGGAATTCATCCAATAATTCATCAATCACAGGAATGAGAAATTTATCTTTAATGGTGAGCTTATCAGATCTCCCCATAATCCCCCCCCCCCGGACACATTTTTAATGATCCATCCTTCTTTGTGCACCAATAGCATCAAGGTGAGAAATAACTTTGACTAGGTTGAATTATACCAGCCTCTAACATTTCTGCAATCCTATGTTCAATTTCACTCTTTTGGACATAAGGATATCTATAAGGCCTAATATTTGGAGGAACACTTCCTGGAATCAACTGAATAGCATGATCATGATCACAAATAGGTGGGAGTCCTTTGGGAGTTTCAAACACCTTGGAATGATTGTCCAAGACTCTTTGGAGATCTCCAGAAATAGATGATTTTGATGTTGGAACTTCTAGTGAGCATAATTGTGCAATTACGCCTCGTTGTTCTTTCTTGAGAATCTTTGCCATGACATTAGATCTTATTATCTTTCTTGGCTTCCCTACGATACCCCGTAATTCGACTTCCTTTCCTTCTGAAAAAAAATTCAAGAAAATTTCTTGAAAATTAAAAGCTACCGTCCCCAAAGATTGTAACCATTGTATTCCTAGTACGACATCAACACCTCCCATGGGAATGGAAAGTATTAGAATATTCAATACATATTCCCCCATGGTTAGCTTCATATTATGGCATTTTCCAAAGAAATTTATAGTTCCTCCATTTGCAACCATCACTTGACATTCTGGTGATGGGTATAGGAAACAATTCAATTCCTGGGCTACCTTACAATGTATAAAATTATGGGTACTACCCGAATCAAACAACACTATTACCTTTTTCTTCTTGATATGTCCTTCTATCTTGAGAATTTGAGGAGTGGTAATTCCTGCCAATGAATTACATGATATGGTCGGACTCATTTCTTCCTCTTCTAGGTTTGGTTCCTGGTGTATATCCTCTTCTTTTGAATATTATTGTTCATTTTATTCTTCCTCTTCATAATCTATGTAAAATAATTTCTTCTCAGCACACTTATGACCTTTAGTGTATTTTCTATCACAACTGTAGCAAAGCCCTTTTTCTCTTTTTTCTTCCAATTGTTTTGGTTTCAACCTTGTAGGTAGTGGAATTTTAGGAGTACCAATACTTCCATCTTTATATATGTGAGTGGTAGGCTTCCTTGTCACCATAATTTTACATTCAAATTTTCTTGCCAACTTGAATGCCTTTTCCAATGAATCAGGTTCCCAAACGCGAACTTCATGTTGGACGTTATCCTTTAAAGTCCCTATGAAGACATCAATCCTGTGTTCCTCTAGAATATCAGTTACCGTTATATTCAATTTTTGGAAGTCCTCAATGTGCTCCACCACTGAACCTTTTGTTTGAGATTTATCAATTGGCTAAAGAAGGTGTTGATTTTCGTCTCCTCATAATGTGCTATCATTTCCTCCATAAAAATTGACCAAGTGACAATTTTTTTATGGGAGCAAAGCCATCGATACCATACAAATGTATTTTTTTCTAAATGTAAAGTTGCAATGCATACCTTTTGTGTGTTTTTCACATTATTGAGATCAAAATATTGCTCCATCTGTAGTATCCATGTTACGAGATCCTTGCCATCAAACTTCCTCATATCCATCTTTGGAATATGGTGGTTTTCCATCCAATATAGAGTTTATGAAATCAGGATTAACATTTATTTTGTTCTCGTCATGAGTTTCCTCTACTATCTTTTCTCCATTAGGAAACATTTCTAATATCAACTTTGACAGAACTTCAATGTCTAATTTTAGATCATTCTTCATGTTTTCCATGTTGTCTTTCATTTTTTCATCGATCTTAGCTTCCATGTCATCCATCTTAGCTTCCATGCCAACTTCCATGCCATCCATCTTAGCTTCCAAACCATTCATCTTAGCTTCCACGCCTTTCTTCAAACCATCCATCTTAGTTTCCACAACATTCTCCAAAACTTCCATTTCATTTTTTGTTGCTCTTTGCAATAGTGAAATTTGGTGCACTTGCTCTTATAATTTTGATATCTCATGTTGCATTTCTTTGTCTTCATGAGTCATAGTAGAGATTTTTGAAGGCTTAATGGGTGTTGAATTATTTTTAGCAGGAATTTTAGAACCCAATACAGATATCTATTCTTCAAAATTCCCTTGGAATAAATTCAAACTAATTTTTTCAAACGAGACTTATGTAATTCGCAAGAAATACACACCTTTTTCTTTCTTTTTAGGAGCTCGATATTGAAACTGAATTACCTCTGTGATTTTGGATCTTCAATATATGAAATTGGGCCCTGTAGTAGCCATATGAATCTTCTTTCAAATTCCAAATGTCTAACTTGATTTGGATTCTTCAAGGCAAAGTTATGCCAAATCTCCCACAATGACCTAATTATGGACTGGTTCAGTAGAGCGACCATGTATGACATGCCACGTGTCACTGTTTCCTCCTTCAACTCTGAAATTGATAGAGAGGAAACTATATTCTGTGTACTTGCGGCCAATTTTTACAGAATTCCAATCCAATGCTCAGAGAGAGAGTTATGATGATTTTCCCACGACCACCTCTTTGACATGAAATTCGAGAACCTGAAAAATCCCTAACTTCCACAGACCCTAACTATGAAACTATTGTGAATAAAGCTCTGAAATATTTCCACGACGTTCCTCAGGATCACAACTTCGCTTTTTAAAATTTTCAGCTTTTGAACCCTCGTAGAAAAAACGTTATATCGAAAGGGACACAATGACCTGTTTAGGTTAAATTTAGGAGCCTACAAAACTCCCTAACTTGCACAGATCATATCTCCGAAAATATTGCAAACCAAGATTTGAAATTTTTCCACAACATTCCTCAGGATTTTGGCTTCGCTCTGTAAAAATTTTATCTTTTCAAACTTTGTAGAAAAAATTTATAGCAAAAATTCCACGATGACCTGTTTGGAGAAACAAAACCCTAGAATCCAAAGCTTCGATACGAAATTTTATGAAACTAGCTCCAAAAATAGAAGAAAAGAGAGATCAACGCCTTAGAAATCATCCACTTCGAGGGGGAAACTTCCATTTTTTGAAGGAGAGGGGTATGTTAGGTCCCTATATTACTAGTTTAGTCCCTTATTGTTATTAGTGTAGCCCCCTTATTGTTATTTTTGTATCCCTGTAACCCCAATATTGTTATTATTGTGCCCTTATATTATTATTGTTAGGTCGGCTAGGATTATATTATGGCCCCATGGGCTCCTATATATAGAAGGAGATTTTGGTCATTTGTATCATCCAAGAATTGTTCATTTATGTAATGTATTGGAGGTTTCCCACTTCGAGTGGGCAACCTCCAATAAATTACATAAATTAACAATTCTTGAATGATACAAATGACCAAAACCACCTTCTATATATAGGAGTCCATGGGGCCACAATATAATCCTAGCCGACCTAACAATAATAATGTAAGGGCATAAGAATAATAATATTGGGGTTACAGGGGTACAACAATAACAATAAGGGGGCTACACTTACAACAATAATGGACTAAAATAGTAATATAGGTACCTAACAAACGTTGACTTGGAATGGATAAAGGTTATAGAAGACCCGGGGTCTTAATTGTCTCAGCTTTATTTTTTTGGCAAACCAAACATTCTGACACAAACTTTTGAATATCTGATTTAAGTCCATCTGAAAAAAATTCTTTCTTCACCCTGTGGTAAGTTTTTAAAAATCCTGAATGTCCTCCTAAAGGAGAAGTGTGCAATTCCAAAAGAGTCTTTTGTTTTAGTTGGGAATTCTTGTAAATATATAAGCGATCTTAGTACCATAAGGAATCATTTTTCCAACTAAATGTATTAGATGTACTAGGATCTTGCTGCAAATTTTGAATGAGTGTCCTCACTTCTTCGTCCTTCTTCCATTCATCCCTTGCTTTGGTTATCCAATCTGGTTGGATAATAGAAATGGCACAAAGAAATGCTTCCACCTCTTCATCCTTTCTTGAGAGTGCATCTGCAAAAACATTTAGCTTCTCTTTTTTGTAGATGATTTCAAATTCATAACCCAACACCTTTGTGACCCATTTTTGCTACTTTTCTGAAGATATTCATTGTTCCAAAAAGTGTTTAATACTAACATGATTATTTTTTACCTTGAAGTGTCTTCCCATTAGGTAAGGTCACCATTTCTTTAGTGCATGTAGTATTGCCAACATTTCCTTCTCATAAATAGCTTTTTGTAAATACTTTCCTTTGATTGGAAGACTTTAAAAAGCAATGGGTCTTCCTTCTTGCATTAGAACAACACCAATTCCATTTCTTGAGGCATCACATTCCATAATAAAGGTTTTTGTGAAGTATGCCATAGCTAAGACTGGTTCCAGGCACATTTCCTCTTTAAGATGTTCAAAATCCTTAGTTGCTGCATGAGTCCATGAAAATGCATCTTTATTCGATAATGTTGTTAGAGGTGCTTCCATTCTCCTATAATTGTTAACAAACTTGCGATAATACCCTGTTAACCTGAGAAATCCTCGCAAATTATTTATGGTTATGGGGACATTCCATTCCTTAATGGCTTTAACTTTGTTAGGGTCTACCTAAACACCCTCATGAGATACAATATGACCCATATATTCCACCTCTTTTACTCCAAAGAAACATTTGGATGTTTTTGCATATAATTGTTTCTCCTCCAATAGTTTGAGCACCCTTTCAACATGTTGAACATGATTCTTCCAAGACCTATTGTAGATTAGTATGTCATCAAAAAATACTAGCACACATTTTCTAAGGAAGGGTTGAAAATGGAATTCATCAACCCTTGAAAATTAGAAGGTGCATTGGTAAGGCCAAAAGGCATGACCAAAAATTCATAATGACCCTCATGAGTTTTAAATGTTTTTTTCGAAATATATTCAGTCTTCATTCTAATTTGATGATATCCTGAACGAAGATCCAACTTGGTAAAATAAATTGCTCCATGTAATTCATCAATCATGGGAATGGGAAATTTATCTTTAATAGTGAGCTTATTAAGCTCCCTATAATCTGGACACATGTGCCATGGTCCATCCTTCTTGTGCACCAATACTACTAGAGTAGAGAAATAAATTTGAGTAGGTTGAATTATACCAGCCTCTAACTTTTCTACAATCATACATTCAATTTCTCTCTTTTGGACATAAGGATATCTGTAAGGCCTGATGTTTGGAGGAACACTTCCTGGAATCAAATGAATAGAATGATCATGATCACGTCTAGGTGGGAGGCCTTTGGGAGTTTCAAACACCTTGGAATGATTGTCCAAGAATTTTTGGAGATCTCAAGAAATAGATAATTTTGATCTTGGAACTTTTAGTGAGAATAATTGTGCAATTACACCTCGTTGTTCTTTCTTCAGAAGCTTTGTCATAAAATTAGAGCTTATTATCTTTCTTTGCTTCCCTGCAATACCCCGTAATTCGATTTCCTTTCCTTCCAAAAAAAAAATTCAAGAAAAGTTCTTGAAAATTAAAAGCTACCGTCGCCAAAGATTGTAACCATTGTACTCCTAGTACAACATCAGCATCTCCCATTGGAATGGACATCATTGGACTATTCAATACATATTCCCCCATGGTTATCTTGATATTATGGCATTTTCCAGAGAAATTTGTAGTTCTTCCATTTTCAACCAGCACTTGACATTATGGTGTTGGGTATAGGGAACAATTCAATTCCTTGGATACTTTACAATGAATAAAATTATGGGTACTACCCGAATCAATCAACATTATTACCTTTTTATTATTGATATGTCCTTCTATCTTGAGAGTTTGAGGAGTGGTAATTCCTACCAATGCATTACACGATATGGACAGACACATTTCTTCTTCTTATAGGGTTAGTTCCTAGTGTATATCCTCTTCTTTTTAGGTTTCTTGTTCATTTTATTCCTCCTCTTCACAATCTATGTAAAATAATTTCCTCTCCACACACTTATGACCTTTAGTGTATTTTCTATCACAACTGTAGCAAATCCTTTTTTCTCTTTTTTATTCCAATTGTTGTGGTGTCAACCTTGTAGGTTGTGGAAGTCTAGGAGTAGCAACACTTCCATATTTATAGATGTGAGTGGTAGGCTTCCTTATCACCATAATTTTACATTCAATTTTTCTTGCCAACCTGAATGCCTTCTCCAATGAATCAGGTTCCCAAACATGAACTTCATGTTGGATGTTATCATTTATAGTCTTTATGAAGACATCAATATTGTGTTCCTCTGGAATATAGGCTACCCTTATATTCAATTTTTGGAAGTTCTCAATGTGCTCCACCACTGAACCCTTTTGTTTGAGATTTATCAATTGGCTAAAGAAGGTGTTTCTCTTTGTATCCTCATAATGTGCTAGCATTGCCTCCGTAAAAATTGACCAAGTGACAATTTTTTTACGAGAGCAAAGCCATCGATACATACAAATGTATTTTTTTTTCTAAATGTAAAGTTGCACGTACCTTTGTGTGTTTTTCTTACATTATTGAGATAAAATATTGCTCCATCCGTAGCATAAGCCTTCCATGTATGCTTTTAGATCATTCTTCATGTCATCCATCTTAGCTTCCAAACCATTCATCTTAGCTTCCACGCCTTTCTTCAAACCATCCATCTTAGTTTCCACACCTTTCTTCAAAATCTCCATTTCATTTTTTGTTGTTCTTTTAAGTAGAGCGAAATTTGTTGCATTTGCTCTTGTAATTTTGATATGTCATGTTGCCATTCTTCATCTTCATGAGTCATAGTAGAGATTTCCAAAGGCTTAATGGGTGTTGAATTCTTTTTAGGGGCCATTTTATAATCCAATACTGATATCTATTCTACAATATTCCCTTGCAATCAATTCAACTTGATTCTTCAAACAAGACTTATGCAATTCGAGAAAAAAAATACACACCTTTTACTTGCTTTTGAGGAGCTCGATATTGAAATTGTATTATCTCTATGATTGCGGCTCTTCAATATTTGGAATTCAGCACTGAAGTATCCCTCTGAATTCTCTTTTGAATGCCACATGTCTGACTTGATTTGGATTCTCCAAGACAAATTTATGTCCAATCTCCCACAATGACCTAATTATGGACTGGTTCAGTATAGCGAACTTGTACGACTTGCCACATGTCACTGTTTCATCCTTCTCCTTTGAAATTGATATCCAAGAAATCACCGTGTACTTATAACCACGTTTTACTTCGCACTCCAATCCGATGCCCAGAGAGAGAGTTATTGAAATTTTCCCACGATCACCTCTTTGAGATGAAATTCAGGAGCCTGAAACAACACTATCTTCCACAGATCATATCTCCAAGAATATTGCGAACCAAGCTCTGAAATTTTTTTACAACATTCTTCAGGATTTCAGCTTCGCACCATATAAATTTCAGATTCTGATCCTTCATAGAAAATGTTTTATAGCGAAAATGCCACGATGACCTGTTTAGGAACCTGAAAAAAAAACCTAACTTCCACAGATCATATCTCCAAAAATATTGCGAACCAAACTCTGAAATTTTTAGACAAACTTCCTCAAGATTTCAGCTTCGTACCCTAAAAATTTCAGCTTCTGAAGCTTCGTAGAAAAAAAGTTATAGCGAAAATTCCGCGATGACCTGTTTGGAGCAGCGAAACCCTAGAATCCCAAAGCTCTGATACCACCAGCATGTAAAATCCGCTCCAAAAATAGAAGAAAAGAGATATCAACGCCTTAGAAATAAGCCACTTTGAGGGGGAAACCTCCAATACATTACATGAATGAACAATTCTTGGATGATACAATTTACAAAACCTCCTTTCTCTATATAGGAGTCCATGTGGACATAATGTAATCCTAGTGGGCCACAATGTAATCCTAGCCGACCTAACAATAATAATTTAAGGGCACAATAATAACAAAATGGGGGTTACAAGGGTACAATAACAACAATAAAGGGGTTACACTAATAACAATAAGGGACTATACTGGTAATATAGGGACCTAACACTCTTTAACCAGTTTGGAAGGTCGCATTTATTGGCACAATAACTGAGGTATTTTGGGCATGTTGACTACAGTTGACTGTAGGCTTTGACCGCAAACCTTCTCTCTCTGTTGACCAATTTTGACCGTGAGTTTTGGAGTTGTTTTGACTGAGGTTTGACAAGCATTAAAGGTCGAGTTTGTTGACTATTGTTCGAGCTCTTGGAGGATAGTTTGACCATTGAATGTTGACTAGTTAGGGAACACTTAACTGTTGTTGACTTTGACAGAATTGCAAACTTTAACTTTGACCAAATTAGACTTGGGACAGATTTGACTATTGGCTCAAAATTTGGATATTGGTAAATTGATTTTGTTGGATAGTCAAAGGTTGACATTGACACTTGTTGAATTGGAATATTTTACTCTCTCTGTAAAGATTTTATGGCAATCTAATAAGAAGAAGAATTTGAAAGGGTTTTCCCCGTTGTGGGGCATTTCCGTGGTCTTTGACCAAATTTGTGTCTCTTGGCATTGATTCTGATTGTCTCTTATTGTACATTTCATTTATTGTTCTATCTACAATTATTAATTACTACTGGAAGATTGAATTGATTACAAATTGAAGTTAAGAATTAGGCTAAAGTGATTGTAACACCACATAATCGTAGAAAATTAACATTTTGTTCATTAATGTTCAACATAGGAAGATCTAGCTACATATAATTATGTGGTACATCCTCTTGTTTTGAACTCTTTTATTATTTGAAATTTGGTTGCTAGGATCTAAATCCATGTCAAATTATGCAAAGAGAAAGTTTTTAATGACATACATTGTGTTGAATGTTGTTGTCATTAATGCCAACATCAGTTCTTGAACACTCTTATTTTTGTCTCAATTGCATCAATTGAAGCTCCAATGATCATGAAGCCCTGGAAAGCTCTAGAAGCCCCAAACTTGTTGAAGATTTTGAGGATGCAAATCAATGATTTTGTCTTAGAAACCATCATCACTTGATGCTCCTCGTCATTCCAATTCAAATGGTATGTGGCATGTCATGAGAGCTTTAAAGGTTTGAGAGATGTGCTTGTTCAAATATGATGTTCCCTCTTTGTGATGATGTGGCAACATTATATTGACTATCGCATATTTTATTATGAAAAGGAGGATAATATTATCCACCATGATCTAATACTTGAAGATAAGTCAATTTATTTTTAATGGTCCAAAATCCAAAGGGAAGGATTTTGGCTCCAAATAAATTTAATATTTAAATTTCAAAATGATTTTGTTTCCTTCCTAAACTGGAAATCGGCTCTCTCTTCAGACGGTTAACAAATGATGCACTAAGTTTCCATGATTTTTGCGGCTAGCTTTTACTTTTCATGTTGTCAAATAGACTTTGCTTTTAATAGTAAAATGGACTTAGCGGCTAGTAGACGAAAGAGACTATTTCAATACTGGATGGTGTTTAATGCTTTAAAGTGGCCAACAGACCTGGTTTCCTTCGAGCAGGTTGAGGCCACCAAATATGTATATGTTGCAACTTTATCTCTTTTTTGATAAATAGAAAATGGTAAGGAACTACGAAATTTAAAACCAAAAAAAATATCTCCTCAAAACTATATAAAGACATATCCTTCCCTTACAAAGCATGCATCCAACCCAGTGACTTATCTCTCGGCCATGTGGAGTAGCATCTTATCAATAGAGGCTTAAATTATTTTTGGGTTCTGTGGAAGAGTGTTGATAAAGGCTCAAATTAATTTTTGTTTTGTACATCTCAGCCTATGGAGCAGCACTTTTACATTTTTTGAAGGATAAATTCTTGGTTTCTTTTTTTGAAAGGGATATTCATGGGTTTCATTGAGCTTTCCAACTCATATTGCAGGCAATTAATTTTGTGAATCAGATCTAATGTAGTTTGAAACTCTTAAGGGTTTGTCACCTATTTACACCTTTGAAGTTTGTTCTTTCATTACATGACTATGCAAAGGTCATGGTATGAATCTGGTTATTCCACGGAGATTGTCATGCGACATGCTGAGGTAGAGTTTCAAACAAATTTGAGGCAGGTTTGAACAATATACCTGCGGTCATTTTGTAAGTTTACATCTATTGTTTCTTTGATCCATACCAATGACTCTAATCATTGTATGTGATTCATTGGAGGCGGAACTTTGAAGGTTCGATGGCACAGATTTGAGGATTCTCGAGTGGTTCACTATATTATATATGTTGTGGTAGAAATGCTCCAAGCCAGGTGTCAGTACTAATATTATGTCAAGAATCTGAAGTTTGTTAAGGCTCTACACTGTTGTACTAGAGCCAAAATTACACGGGCAGTTTTCCATTTGGGGATTAGTCATTCTACTGGAGTGTTGACATAACCAGGCTATAGATAGTGGTCTTTGGCAATGAGAACAATCTAATTGTGTATCAAACTGTGCAGAGGAGTTGGTCCCCTTGTCATCCCAATTACTGGATGGCCTATCGAAAGGTTTGTAAAATGACCATTGAATAATATATATAAAGAAACCTGTCAAATACCATTACTTTTAAAAGTCTGGCATGATCTCTAATTTCGCGGAAGTGAGATTCGATGGTAAGTCAGACCTATCAACACGAGAGCTGAGTAATGTCTTTTTTATTTTCTTGAATGAATGATGTCTATTATACCAAATAGTTTAAGGGACTTAGGACTCTAGCGCATCATAATAATAATAATAATAATAATAATAATAATAATAATAATATTCTTTTGCTGAATCTTGACCAAGAAGTTCGCAGTTTTGATAAGTCTCACTTCAAACAATTTGTTCAAACAATTCACTTTCGGAATTCTTTTAAATTAATTATGAATATCCTCATCAGTGGGACAATCCATGATGTAGTATCACTCTGTTTCAACCTTTCATTTCCTACAAAAGATGCAGGTTCTTTCTTCTCACTCTTCTTTTGGAGTTATCCATCTACCTATTTCACATCTGAGATGATGAGACCAAGTTCTCAATTGTGCTATTAATAATCTATCTTTTCCCGTGATTTTGGCACCCAAATATATATTTTCATCATGAGACCATGTCGAGTTGAACTCTTTGACATCAATTTTTTCTGACCAATTTGTTTTTCCCACATGGTAGTCCTGAATTTTTCAAGCACCTATTTTTAAACTTCCTCTTTAGAGTTAATACAATCTTTTATTTGTTTCACGAAGAGATTACCAAGTGTAACTCGCATATAGACATAATAAAGATCGGTCATATATGTTTATCATATATTTTTATTATTGTTAATCTGTCGAATGTTTAGCACATATGTCGGTAAGTTTTTTGTTGAATTAGCATTGAAACATTGCAAATCTATGTAATGTGCCAAGAAAGGGATATTATGTAGAATATTTAAATTTCATATGGTTTATGATAGTTGTTTTGGACATCTAGAGTCGTTATTCATCCAGATTAAAATCTGGAAGGAGTTGGACGATTGCAGTTTGGAATCAAACGCAGATTTGGTATAAGTAACTAGGGTTTTATATATTACTGTGAGGACTTGATTGACATCTTGTTCAATTGTTGGTTAGATGTATTTGGCTAGATCTTGTTGTTGAAAATTGGGAGCTCCACCATGAATTTCTAAAAATAGAAAGCTCAAAAAATAGAATTTTAAAAATAGAAAGTCTCAAGTTTCAAGTATGACTTTCCAAGAATAGTAAATCACCATGCATCAATTGGTAATCAAATATTGTTAATGGAAAAATCCTTTTGATCATCAATCAATCCTAGTAGTTCAATTTCAACTTGATCATCAATATTATCATTATTATTATTATTATTAAAAATAAATTCAAGTTTCTCAATCATGTCATATGTAACTCCCCTCAATTAATGCATATGTTATTCTCTCTCTCTTAATGGATTCATTCATCTATCTCTTTACTGCTCTTACACGTCTCTTGCACTCTTTTACAAATTTTAATGACTTGTCATAAAAATATTCCTCCTACACCTCTTTAATGCATAAGTACACTTCTCTTCTAAATGTATAAGTTACACTCATCTCCTTAAGTTACAATTTTATTTTGGCATATGTAACTCCTCCTCAAGGCATGTGTATTACTCCTCATTTATGTGAATAATTCATTGCCACTCCTATATATATATGTGTGTGTGTGTGTGTGTGTGTGTGTGTGTGTGTGTGTGTGTCATATCATCTCACTTCACTTATTTGTGCATTGTTTATTTGTGCATTGTGAATTCGAACTTGAGAGAGAATCGAAGAGAGATTTGAAGGAGATTGTGAGAGAGAGGCTTGGAGAGTAAGAGCAGATCTTGGAGAGCCAAAGTGATTCATTGTTTGCATCAGCCATTGTTATCAAAGATATTCTTCATATTTGAGTGAACTTCTTCATTCTCTCATTGTACTTTGTATCTTTGCTAAACATTTGATTTCTAATAGAAGAACAATCTGGTTGGGTTTTTCCCCTGTGGGTTTTGTCCTGGTCAATGACCTAACTTATCTGTCTCATTGAATTCTTGGTTGTCTTTCATTGTGCATATGATTTATATGGTTTATGTTTTATGGCTGAAATTTTTACTCTTGAGATTTTACTAATAAATTTTATTGCTGAATTTTAGTGCTGAAATCTTACTACTAAAATTTTACCGTTGAATTCTTAGTAATCGAATTTACCGTTGAATTTATATTGAAATTTTACCACTGAATTTTCCAAAATTTCAAGGAATCCAAGATATGATAGTAATTTCCAAAATAATAATTAAGGTAAGCATGTGTGTTTAAGTGTTGTCTTGAAAAAAAAGTATAATGCATAGAAAATTGTGAAAGTATAACTAATAGAAATTGAACGTTGAAGATAGGGGGATTTGGACTTTCTCACAGTATATGAGAAATGTCATTATCTTATGGGTTTTGGTAATTTTGATATTAGAGTTTACTACAATAGTGGTTGTATGTAAGAATCATGAATTTTGCAAAATATGGAATGATAGTTTTCTAAATTAACCTCTTTCGCAGCGATCGAAGATGGATTATAACTAATATCATTGCAGAAAATAAAGTCAATATGTATAATTATTAGATGTCTTCACTTTGGGATCAAAATTTGAAGATCTATATAAACTCAATGAAAGACATATCCATGCATTGATTCATGATAAATAATTATGAATATAAATTATGGCACCAAAAGTTCATTCATCTTCATTGTAAAGTAGTACCTCATGTGAGAAAGATGGTTTTCGAAATACCTGAGATTAGAGTGGATCATGATGGAGTTTTCCAAGTGGTGATCATGAAGATGCACTTCTCCTGACAAGGACATATGACTTATGGACAATGGTAACCTATAAAGCCCGGATCAAGAGGGAGTTGAGAACTTCTTTCAATCCCAAAGTATTTTCAAGTCTTATGTTGTTTCTTTGTGTCATTGTTCTTGTTTAGATTTTTCTTTATAGATCATTGGTTATTTTCCTACATGAGAATTTGAATGATTGTTGCACTAACTTTTTTATGAGAATGTGATAAAAAGATCATGAAGATCATTAGGGTGTTGAATAGTGCAGAAAGAGTAAACTCCAAGAGGAAGTTGGTTCGAGGATAATGAAAGAGCTACTCTCACATCTAGAAAAGAAAAAAAATACCCACCTCATCACTAGGTGTACTTTCATTATGTTTATTTATTTTTCTACTATTGTTATTGCTCTTGTTCTTGGATCAAAAAGTACATTTGATGAATGTGAGAATCGAGCCCTTTGTATCGAGATTGAGGGAAGTGTCGATCCATCCCATGACTTGAGAGGACTTGAAGTGGACAAGAGCTCAATATTTCTGCAAGGAATATGGAATCAAGAAAGATACCACCATACTATATAACCCAGAACAAAATGAGCATTTAAGGATCTTTGATTGCCAAGTCTACTTTCATGTGCCAAAGGAAAATAGTACCAAGTTAGAAGCTTCAGGTAGGAAATGTATCATTATTGGTTATTGTGAAATTCTAAAACTTATATAATATATGTACCTAGAAAAAGAAATATAGAGTTTAGCAAAGATATAACATTTGATGAAGATGCAGCTCTTTGAAAAGCCATAGACACTCCTGCAAATGTTGAAAGACTGGACGATGCTTTGGATGCACAAGAAGATCCCAAGCTTGAACCTGATATTGTTGACTCCTTGGAACCTTCTCCACGTGCTAGAAAAAGATGATTATGGTTTCATGACACTTTACAGGATGCCGATAGACATGCTGCTTTCCAAGAAACCTTCAGAGAAAGCGAGAAACAATGTTGGTTCCAGGAATATGTGGTAACCATGAGCAACATTATTCAGGCTTGAACTATGTACTTTTGAAGAAGCAGTGAAAGATAAAGTGTGGAAAGATGCAACAACTGAAGAATATGAGTCCATCATTCACAAATGATGTATGGGAAGTGATTCCAAGACAACAAGGTAAATATGTTGCATCTTTTACGTGGTTGTATAAAATTAAACATGGTGTTGATGGCAGTATTGAAAAATATAAAGCTAGATTTGTGGCCAAACGGTTCGCTCAGAAAGAGGGAATAGAGTATGATGAAATATTTGCACACGTTTCCCATTATACAATCATCTGATCTATTTCGGCTCTAGGTGCAAGCCAAGGATGGTCTCATCACCAAATGAGTGAGAAAATTGCTTTTTTGTATGGCTTCCTCAAGGAAGAAGTATTTGTGGAGCAACCACGAGGCTTCGAAGTACATGACCAGAAAACGCATGTGTTCAAATTGAAGGAAGTCTTATATGGTTTGAAGCAAGCTCCAATAGCTTGGTATGCTTGCATTGGTAGCTTTTTGTTGAAGCTTGGTTTTACTAGAAGTAATGTTGATCCAAATCATTACTTCAAGACAGTCCAAGGTATGCCTTTTGATTTTGGTATTATATTTTTATGATTTATTTCTGACCGGTGGTGAACCTCTTATCCTCCAGTGTAAGAGGGATTTAGCTTTTGAATTTGAAATGAAATATCTTCATTTGATGCACTACTTTATGGGTCTTGAAGTATGGCAAAGACCTGGTGAGATTTTCCTTTCTCAAGGAAAACATGTTGTCAAGCTACTAGAATGATTTGGTATAATATAATGCAAATCCATGAATTCTCCAATGAAAATGAATTTCAAAAAGCTATGTGGTGAAACTGTAGGTCTTGATTTGGCATATCCTTCTAAGTATCATCAACTGATTGGGGCATTGATGTTCTTAGTGAACACTAACTAGACATATGTTTTTCGGTCAATACTTGGAGCCAATATATAATTAGGTGATCACATGCACACTGTATTGTTGCAAATCATGTGTTGATATACCTGCATGGGACCATCAATCTTGGATTGAGATATACTGCTAAAAATGTAATACTTCATGGATATATTGATGTTGATTGGACTAGTAACTCTACTGGTAGAAAGAGCACTTCTAGGTGTTTATTTAGCTTGGGATTTGTCAAGATCTCTTGGATGAGCATAAAGCAAAAGTATGTTTCACTGAGTATAGCTGAGGTTGAGTGCATTGCTGCTAGCATGGCTATTTGTGAGGCAGTATGGATGAGGAAGCTCTTTGGAGAGCTATTTTAACAAGTTTTAGACACAACAGTTATATATTGTGACAATAAGAGTGGGATTTGTCTTGCAGAAAAAACTATGTTTTATCCAAACACATTGAGATCAAATTTCAATATATCTAGGATATGGTGCAGAAAGGAGCAATGAGGCTCCATCATATTGTGACTAATGATCAGATAGCTGACATTCTTACCAAGCCTTTACCGAAAGGAAAGTTCTTGGTTTTTAGAGAGCAGCTTGGACATATGGATATGACCCTTCCAGAAAGTGGTCATAGCTAATCGAGAACACTGAGCTGCCTTCCCCCCCCCCCCCTAGTAGAGCTCACAGGATTAGGGAATGATGTCATAAATCTCCTGAGGATGAGGGACCTCTTGTGTAGTGTGTACCACAAGATTAGGCTTCAGTATGCATCTGACCCACAGTCTGAGACATAAGAAGAGCCACCTGTCTGGCCAATAGGTGTAGTGAGACTTGTTTAGGATGCAGGGGTTCCACCACTTGACGTTTAATGAGACTTGGATGTGTGATATCCTTGTCATGTGTTGACAAGTGGATCCCCCCAAGAAGTGATGAGACTTGGATGTGCGAGATCCTTGTCATGTGTTGACAATTGAATCCCCCCAAGAAGTGATGAGACTTGGATGTGCGAGATCCTTGTCATGTGTTGACAATTGAATCCCCCAAGCAGAGATGAGCCTTGGATGTGCAAGATCCTTGTCATGTGTTGAAAAGTGGATCCCCCAAAGCTGAGATGAGACTTGGATGTGTGAGATTCTTGTCATGTGTTGACAAGTGGATCCCCCCAAGCAGTGATGAGACTTGGATGTGTGAGATCCTTGTCATGTGTTGACAAGTGGATCCCCCCAAGCAGAGATGAGCCTTGGATGTGTGAGATCCTTGTCATGTGTTGACAAGTGGATCCCCCAACGCTGAGATGAGACTTGGTTGTGTGAGATTCTTGTCATATGTTGGCAAGTGGCATTGTCCCCAAGTGAATATAGGATGATGGATGAACTCCCCTATGATGAGTATTCTTCATTAGACTGAGACATGATTGTTGTATATGAGACAGAGCAGAGAAAGCAAAGATCTTTTTTTCTTTTTGCAAAAATAAATTCCTCCCTAGCTAAGATAATGCAGAATGTCCATGCTTACAAAATTAAAAATAAAGACTGTCAAGACTTTCCAAAAATAGTAAATCACCTTGCATCAATTGGTAATCAAATATTGTTGATGGAAAATCCCTTTTGATCATAAATCAATCCTAATAGTTCAATTTCAACTTAATCATCAATATTATCATTAATATTATTGTTATTATTATTATTATTATTATTAAAAATAAATTCAAGTCTCTCAATCATGAGACCCAATCATGTCATATGTAACTCCCCTCAAATAATGCATATGTTACTCTCTCTCTCTTAATGGATTCATTCATCTCTCTCTTTAATGATCTTACACACCTCTTACACTCTCTTACACACTTTAATGACTCGTCATAAAAATATTACTCTTACACCTCTTTAATGCAATAAGTGACACTTCTCTCCTAAATGCATACATTACACTCCTCTCCTTAATAGCATAATCTACACTCATATTTGGCTTATGTAACTTATCCTTAAGGCATATGAGTTACTCCCCTTTGTGAATTAAACCTCCTTGAACTTCTTAGATATGCGTGCTTCTCATCCTCACTTGATAAACTTACACTGTGCTTGTGAAAGGAGAATTCGAACTTGAGAAGGAGATAGTTGGAGAGTCAAGAGGAAGATTGAGAGAGTGAGAGAGAGACTTGGAGAGGGAAAGCGATTAAGTGTTTGCATCAGCTACTACTATCGTGTATATGCTTCAGATTTTGGTGAACTTCATCATTCTCTCATTGTACTTTTTATCTCTACTAAAAATTTGATTTCTAATAGAAGATGAATGCGGGTTGGGTTTTCCCCTTGTGGTTTTTTTCCTAGTCATTTACCTAACTTATTTTTGTCTCAATGATTTCTTGGTTATCCTCTATTTTTTCATATGGTTTATATGGTTTATGTTCTATCTACAATTACTTAAGTTATTTTGCAACATTAAGAAGTTATGGATTTAAGAGATTATAACAAAACAAAACATGAGAATTTCAATATCTATTAATCCTAGTGGCTTCGGAATATGTAGAAAATGTCACATGGACTTAAAATCCCAAGTTGATCAAGTCAAAATCCAAAGACTAAGGAAGTCTCCTATAATCCCAAGTACACCCCCGATTATTGAAATCCTCATTGGTTGATATTTTATCAATTTGGATGAGCAAGTCTTTACAATAGCCACCTTATATAAATTTCATAAGTGGGGGTGATTTTTTTAGGATATGTTGCAATATCTTGAATTGAAGGTTTTTCCGGTATATAAATTTCATAAGTGGGGTGATTTTTTTAGGATATGTTGCAATATCTTGAATTGAAGGTTTTTCCGGGACTTAAATTCAACCTACGCTATGATTGATATAAAATTATGAGAAACCTACCAACTATGGCTATCAAAATGGTGAAGAATATTGATCGAGACAATCATTCTATAATCTATTTTTTGATATATCTTACAAATTCCATCATCATTATTGAACAATGTAATTTCATTGGTATTGAATTTATTCCTCATGTAACTTGATGCAATGTTCTTGATAGTAAATTTAAAAGGATCAAATTCTTTTGAAATATGTATATAAATAATGATCATCTCTATTTTAATGTAGAAAAAATGCAATTGGGACCAACATAGATCACCTTAATGGTCGATTTCGATTTATCAAATATCAAGATGGATCAATTCCCTTTCTCGTCAAAGTTTTTTCCTCTTTTTTTCCTTTTATTTTTTTCTTTTAAGAAAGGTTGACACCTCAAGGGATTTGATCCTTCTCGACAATTGATAAACCAGGAATTAAAATAGATCTTATTAAAAAAAATGGACAATGAAGAGGACTTTATCTCCAAGTGAACTTATATAGTAATTTCAAAATATTTTTATAACTATTAAACCTTCATAACTTTTTTGACTCGTGAAACCTATAAATACAAGAAAGTTTCTCTCCAATCCATTTTACCATTTAAACAAAATATTTAAACAAGTAAATTAATATCTAAACTTTCATAACTTGTTCACTCATGAAACCCATAAATATAAAAAAGTTTCTCTCCAATCCATTTTTACCATATAAACAAAACATTTAAACAAGTAAATTAATATCTTTAATAAGTTTTCAAGATTTAATAAAACAAAATTATATCATTAAAAAAAATCAAAATAATTTTCTTTATCAATAATATATTTAAGAAATATTATTAATTAATACAATATAATTGATAAATAATTCATTAAAAATTTACACACCAATAATATTTTTTATATTTAAAAAAAATAATAATTATAATATTATAAATAATTTGCATAATAATAATAATAATTATTATTATTATGAATTCATTTCAAAGAAATACATGAATTATACAAGTCATGACTACATAAAAATTTATTGGAAGTTAAACCTGAATACTAAGAAGGATGATATATACTGCTATGAAGCATTTGACAAACACATAGTTCTACAACCAAGGAGAATCATGGAGAGGAGTTATGACACACTTGACTGCCAAATAATTTTTTAAGAACATCAAGACCTAGCTCTCTACCAATCCCACTCATCTGTACCCTCCAATCGGAGTGTCAGGATCCAATGCGGCGTAGCAGTTGACCCAAATGACCCCTGCACGAATAGATCTAGAGAGTCTATTGACTATATCTATATTCTTCGTCATAATTCCAGCAGCTAAACCATATATTGTTTTATTGCCCAGTTCAATGGCTTCTTCAATAGTCCTGCAAATATCATTGTAAAGTTGTAAAAAATATTATTCCAAAGTTGTCAAAAACATATCATTGTAAAGTTGTAAAAGATATTATTCCAAAGTTGCCAAAAACATTTAGTTGTGATGGAAATCCTAAGAAAGAATTGTAAAATTGTAAAAAATATTACTCTAAAGTTGTCACAAACATTTAATTTTGATGACAATCTTAAGAAAGAATTCTAAAATTGTAAAACACAATTAACTGTTATGAAAAATCATAACAAAAATATTTCTACTTTTACAAATCTCATTGTCAGTTCAATAGCGGATAAAGTTTTTTTTACCTAAACTTGAAAACGGACATGACTGGTCCAAATATTTCCTCCTTGCCAATCTTCATGTCCTCCTAAAACATAAAAGCCTTAAGAAGTCAATCATAGAGCATGATTTATTTTTATCATCCATGTGTATCCCACATGATTATTCTAATTGTTATTTTCTTAAGAGTGTTGTGAAATTAAAAAAATATGGCATCTAGTTATATGGCGTTCAGCAAGAATACCTGCACATGGGAGAAAATGGTCGGTTCAATGTAAAATCCTTTCTCACCCACACGATTACCACCTGTTAATATTTTTGCTCCCTCTCGCTTACCATGCTCTATGTATTCCAATATTTTTTCAAATTGTGTCTTGTCAATCTGCTCATGAGAAAGGGAAGAGTATTTACATGAATATTGGGGATACATTTTTTATTGGTACTTTCCAATCCACCTAACCAAAATAACAGAGAGTTACACTGGCCATTTTTGACGGAAAGCGTTGTTCTTTAAATTGTCAGATTCACATATTGCGTAACTAGAGTACATTAGGGTCTTAGAGATTATGGAATTCATATGTGGAATGGAATCGTAATTGCAACTTCAGATTTCAGATGAACTGATGACGAATTTCAACAAATATTGGTAACCCAAACTCTGATGAATACCGCTCTAAAAATGGCAATTCATTAACCACTTACCCTATTTCTGAAATACACATTCAACTCACAGTGAAACAGCCCCACACACAAAATTGGGGACATAATTGCACAGATAAAACTTAAACTTACCTGAGGACCATGGTTAACTTCTGGGTTGAAAGGATCGCCTACCACCTGCTTCTTCGCTCTTTCCACTACTCTCTTCACAAATTTATCGTGGATGGCCTCTTGAACATATATCCGGGATCCTGCGCAGCATATTTGTCCCTGCCATCCAAATGAAACAGTAATTGGTTTGATTAATGGAAGGACCTAATAATTGACTATGACTACATAGTTGAGTTATGCTTACCATGTTAAAAAATATCGCTGTGTGGGCAAGATTCACGGCCTCGTCAATATCAGCGTCATCCATGATAATCAAAGGAGACTTTCCCCCGAGTTCAAGAGTTACAGGTTTCAAGTTGCTTTTGGCAGCGGCCACCATGATAATCCGACCTATATCAGTAGACCCTGTAAAGGCAACCTACACAAACAAATACTTCTTTACCAATATGGCTTCCATGGTACCTTGATGTTAAAAAAGATAAACTAGAAATATAAAATATTACCTTATCAATATCCATATGGCTGCTTATTGCAGCACCAGCCGTTTCTCCAAAACCAGTTATCACATTAAGAACACCAGGTGGAAGCCCCGCCTGTGACAACAACAAAACAATACTGAATCATTGGCATGAAAACTTCTTGGGAATGGAAAATAATTTCTGACATCAATGGTGGATAGAAATTTCAGAAACATATAATGACTTACCTCCTTGGCCAGATGTGCACAATAAAGTGCAGTTAGAGGTGTTTGTTCTGCAGGTTTGATAACTACAGTGCATCCACAAGCCAAAGCGGGAGCGATTTTCATGAAAAAGATGACCAGTGGGAAGTTCCAAGGTATAATCTGACCAACCACTCCAATAGGCTCATGCAATGTATATGCCTGATATTGCCCTCCCATTTTTAATGTTTCCCCATGTAATTTATCAGCCGCTCCTGTAGATGCCATGAAATATATATATATATATATATATATATATATATATATATATATATATATATATATATATAATATGGAAACTATTGTTAATTCCATTTCCAGAGCTGTGTAAGTCAACATAGTATTTTTCTTGCAGATATTATTATTATTATGTCTAGTGGTGCAGTGCATGTTAGAGTTGGGTGAGCTGCAGGTTAGAGTCAGAGATGTGTGATTAAAATATATAAATAGTATAAATTTATGTTAATCATATATCTAAGTAAAGTTAAAGAAATAAAATCAAGGTTTACATTTTTAAAATCCACATTGTGAATGGGTATGGTTTGTTAAGACTCTTAGTAATAGACTATAATTATTGATGGGATTAACTTCCTTTGAAATAAGCGAAGTGGGCGTATGGGAAGTAGCCGGTAATGAAATTGACTAACCCAGCAGCCTTTTCAAAGTTGGAAATTACAGAGTGAAAGGGTGGCCTATCAAGTATACTGGTAAATATATCTCAGGTCCTAAAATTAGTTCGGATGGTTACAAGTTACAACGTTGGACAACGAACCATATTGACAAATCCTCGTTGACATAAATAGCAAAAGATTTGAATATACTGGTAAACAGATATAAGGTCCTGCGATGTTTATAATGAAAATTAATTCGGATGGTTATAACCATTTAAAACCTTGAACAATGAACCATATTGACTAACACTCGTTGAAATACATAGCAAAAGAAGACAAAATTTATTTTATGCGTGGATATTATGGAATAAGAGTTGTTTAGCTATCCAATAAGGTAAAAAAATTTAAAAATTTAAATAGTTGGAGTGCTTGAATTTTTTAGGGTGGAAATCGATTTAATATTATGAAAAATAAAAATCCATGGAATACCTAAAATTCTGAAATTTAACAATTATAACTCAGATTTTCAAAAATTTATGCTAGAATTTTTCATATTATTGCTAGAATTCCTAAATAAATTCTTAAATTACAGGTCATGAAATATAGACTGTAGAGTACCTGCAAGGTATCTGAGTGTCTGGACTGATCCATTCACATCGACACGAGCATGGGTGAGTGGTTTTCCATTATCTAGGGTTTCAAGAGCTGCTAGTTCATCTATATGCTGCTCTACCAAATCTGCGTACTTATTCAGAAAGCGACCCCTTTCCTACACAAAAAGGGAAATTATTCATCAGATCCAAATCACAAAGCAAAAGGCAAAAATACAAGGGAATCTGTGTATACACAAGGTGTTAAAAATTTGGTATAATTACATAGCCAGACATTCGAGGCCAAGGTCCCTTATCAAAAGCTTTCCGAGCGGCCTTCACAGCCAAATCCACATCCTCCTTATCACCTTCTGCGACACTCGTTATCAAATCTCCTGTTCGAGGATCGAAAGTTTCAAAAACCTTCCCTGCACCACCAACACCTTGCACCCATTAATCCACTGAAATGCACCCATTAATCCACAGAAATGCCAAACTCAGAATATTTTACCATGTTTCAAACAGTTGTTAATCACGGATCTCCTTATATATACAAATTTATGTCCAGAAATAAACAAATAACCATTCATATTTCCGATTATCTTCACATTTTATACCTAAAAATGAAAACAATAGGCATAATAGTTCATTCATACACACAGTTTATCTAAAAAATAAAAAAAATAAACCAGCTTAATCATGTCTAAGGGCTTATATACACGGTTTATATATGTGTTAGAAAAAAAATAGCTAATTACACTGAGAAATAATAACAAATTTTACAGAGCAAATTTGTAATCTGTAACCTTAGTAGGACTTTTCATAGCTATACACAATTTACATCCATAAATAAATAAGTAAACCCCAAATAAAGGGCGTGCAAACTCGGAATATTTCAGCATAGCATATAAATACCTGAAACGGCATCCACAAATTCTCCATCGATGAACAGTTTGGTGAATTTCACAGACACGATATTGTCCCGAACTGTACCATTACCGACCCCATTATTTGAGTCGCCCATTCTTTCGCGCAACTCCAATTCCTTGAATCCTTCACGACTGCACACCACTCGTTATTAGAAAATATTAACATTGAAGTCAAACTCAGAGATATACGAAAATCCATGCACCCAATGCTTCGAAAAAACTGAAAAATAAACGAAATTGAAAGAATTCCATTGTAATTAGTAATACCGTCAACAGAGGAAGCTCAGACAATTTGATCGATGTATTGATATCCTATTTATAGGCCGAGTCTAATGACTGAGTGAAAGAATTTCAGTATAACCAGTACCTTCAACGGAGGAAACTCAGACAATTTGATGGTTGTATTGATATCCTATTTAAAGTAGTCTAATGACTGAGTGACAGAGAGTGTTAAATACACTACTTTTACCTCCGTTACTCTACAATCTCACGACCTGTAACTGTTGAATGTCATCTGTGATTAAAATTAACTCTGGACTGAACGAGTATCTTTCTTAAGAGCTGGCGTCACGATCTTTCTTAGATTCTCATTAGCACAACCACATTAGTAAAAACTAATGTGGTTGATATACGCCGATAGGCTTATATAAAATAGATTTACAACCACATTTACCAATGTGGTTGATATACGCCGATAGGCCTATATCCACTACCCATCACATTAATTTATATATCAATAAATAAATATTATATATAATAATTTTATTATATTAATTTGAGAAATATATATTTTATATTAATAAGAATAATAATATATACATACTATAAATTATGATTAACTATATACATACTATAAATTAACTTGAAATATATATAATATATATTAATATAAAAAAATAGTAATAATATGGTAGTTAATTAATGTATATCATACATGGCTATATTATTAATAAAGCAAAAAAACTAATAATATATTAATAATATATATTATATCATAGTTGGTTATATTATTAATAATATATATTAATAATATTATAATATTACAAATAATCATTATTAATAAATATTTGAATATTTATTTATAATGATTATTAGTAACATTATAATCTAATATTTCTTATTAATAATTATTAGTAATATTATAATAATATTTATATTACTAAAAAAATATTAAAATATTAAAATATTATCAATATATATTATTAATAAATTTAATATTAATAATATTATAATATTACTAATAATCATAATTAATAAAGATTTAATATATATTTATAGTATATAATAGTAATAATATTATAATATTAATAAGGGATCATTATTAATAAATATTAGAATATTTATGTATAATTATTATTAGTAATATTATAATATTATTAATATGACTATATAAATATTAAAATATTATAATACTATTAATATATATTATTAATAATATTAAAATATTAGAAATAAGCATTATTAATAAATATTTGAATATTTATTTATAATGAATATTACTAATATTATAATATTATTAATTTATACAAAAATAAATTAATAATATTATAATATTTTTATTCATTATTAATACTTATTATAATATTATAATAAGTATTAATAATATATATTAAAAATATTTATTAATATATTATTAATATTAACTATATACTTACTATAAATTATCTTCAAATATATATAATATATAATAATAATATTTATTAATATAAAAATAATAAAAATAATATTTAATATTTTAATATTTATTTATAATTTAATATCATAGATGGTTATATTATGAATAAACCAGAAAAACTAATAATATATTAATAATATTTATTAAATATTAATAATATTATTATAATATTATAATATTACTAATAATCATTATTAAACTGAAGAGAGTAATAAACCATATGAAACAAAATTTAAAAACAAAAAACCCAAGAGATTAATAAACCCTAACAATTAATATTTGAGAGTGAAGATATTAATAAACCCAACGGATAATTAATAATACAAACCCAATGTCATCATAAACCAAAGGTTTAAATATTATAAACCATAGGAATTAGTGAACCCAAGCGAACACCATTACCCAAAAAATTACAAACCAAACGAATTGGTGAACCCAAGGGAATTGATTTAAACATTCACACAATTGTTGTCACAATGCGACGTTGGACCAATTGTGACCAAGGTTGGCCATGGGTGACTTTCCTATTGAGACAATCTTTGTCAGAATGTGACATTTGATCATGGATGACATTGATCGAGTATTCATATTATAAGCCAAAAGAAGTAATAAACCTAAGGGTTTAATATTAGAAACCAAAGGAATTCGTGAACCCAAGGGACAACCATCACCCAACAAATTATAAACCAAAAGAAATTGGTGAACCCAAGGGAATTGATTTAAACATTCAGAGAATTCTTGTCACAGTGCGACGTTGGACCAACTATGAGCAGGGTTGGCCATGGGTGACTTTCATATTGAAACAATATTTGTCAGAATGTCACATTTGATCATGGATGACATTGATCAATTATTCATATTATAAAACAAAAGAACTAATAAACATTGAGACAATTGTTGTCACAATGCGACGTTGGGGCAAGTATGACCATGGTTGGCGAAGGGTGATTTTCATATTGATACAATGTTTGTCAGAATGTGACATTTCATCATGGATGACATTGATCGACTATTCATATTATAAACCAAAAAAACTAATAAACCCAAGGGTTTAATATCATAAACCAAAGGAATTCATGAACCCAAGGGACAACCATCACCCAACAAATTATAAACCAAAATAAATTGGTGAACCCAAGGGAATTGATTTAAACATTCAGAGAATTCTTGTCACAATGCGACGTTGGACCAACTATGAGCAGGGTTGGCCATGGGTGACTTTCATATTGAAACAATATTTGTCAGAATGTCACATTTGATCATGGATGACATTGATCAATTATTCATATTATAAACCAAAAGAACTAATAAACCCAAGGGTTTAATATTATAAATCAAAGGAATTGGTGAACCCAAGGGACAACCATTACCCAACAAATTATAAACCAAAAGGAATTGGTGAACCCAAGGAAATTGATTTAAACATTGAGACAATTGTTGTCACAATGACGTTGGGCAGCATGACCATGGTTGGCGTAGGTGATTTTCATATTGATACATCGTTTATTTTAATGTGACATTTCATCATGGATGACATTGATCGACTATTCATATTATAAACCAAAGCAAGTGGTGAACCCAAGGGAAAATCATTACCCAAAAAATTATAAACCAAAGGAATTGGTAAACCCAATGGAATTGATTTAAACATTGAGACAATTGTTGTCACAATGCGACGTTGGGCCAAGTATGACCATGGTTGGCCAAGGGTGATTTTCATATTGATATAATGTTTGTCAGAATGTGACATTTCATCATGGATGACATTGATCGACTACTCATATTATAAACCAAAAAAACTAATAAACCCAAGGGTTTAATATTATAAACCAAAGGAATTGGTGAACCCAAGGGACAACCATTACCTAACAAATTATAAGCCAAAAGGAATTGGTGAACCCAAGGGAATTGATTTAAACATTGAGACAATGGTTGTCACAATGCGTACGTCGACCAACTATGACCATGGGTTGGTCATGGGGATTTTCATAATGAGACAATGTTTGAGACCGTGTCATTTCACTATGGATGACATTGATCGATTATTCATATTATAAACCAAAAAACTAATAAACCCATACGTAATATTATAAAACCAAAACCAAGTGGTGAACCCAAGGGAAAAAATCATTACCTAAAATTATAAACCAAAGGAATTGGTGAACCCAATGGAATTGATTTAAACATTGAGAAAATCGTTGTCGCAATGTATTACTGATAGCCAAGTATGACCATGGTTGGCCAAGGGTGATTTTCATATCGATAAAATGTCCGTCGAATGTGACATTTCATCATGGATGACATTGATCGACTATTCATATTATAAACCAAAAAACTAATAAACCCAAGGGTTTAATATTATAAACCAAAAGGAATTGGTGAACCCAAGGGAATTGATTTAAACATTGACACAATGGTTGTCACAATGCGACACTGGACCAACTATGACCATGGTTGGCCATGAGGGATTTTCATAACGAGACAATGTTTCTCATAACGTGTCATTTGATCATGGATGACATTGATCAATTATTCATATTATAAACCAAAAAACTAATAAACCCAAGGGTTTAATATTATAAACCAAACTAAGTGGTGAACCCAAGGGAAAATCATTACCCAAAAAATTATAAACCAAAGGAATTGGTGAACCCAATGGAATTGATTTAAACATTGAGACAATTGTTGTCGCAGCGCGATGTTGGGCCAAGTATGACCATGGTTGGCCAAGGGTGATTTTCATATTGATACAATGTTTGTCAGAATGTGACATTTCATCATGGATGACATTGATCGACTATTCATATTATAAACCAAAAAAACTAATAAAACCAAGGGTTTAATATTACAAACCAAAGGAATTGGTGAACCCAAGGGACAACCATTACCCAACAAATTATAAACCAAAAGGAAGGGAATTGATTTAAACATTGAGACAATGGTTGTCCCAATGCGACGTTGGACCAACTATGACCATGGTTGGCCATGGGTGATTTTCATATTGAGACAATGTTTCTCATAATATGTTATTTGATCATGCATGACATTGATCGATTATTCATATTATAAACCAAAAAAAATAATAAAACCAAGGGTTTAATATTATAAACCAAACCAAGTGGTGAACCCAAGGGAAAATCATTACCCAAAAAATTATAAACCAAAGGAATTGGTGAACCCAATGGAATTGATTTAAACATTGAGACAATTGTTGTCGCAATGTGACATTGGGCCAAGTATGACCATGGTTGGCCAAGGGTGATTTTCATATTGATACAATGTTTGTCAGAATGTGACATTTCATCATGGATGACATTGATCGACTACTCATATTATAAACCAAAAAAACTAATAAACCCAAGGGTTTAATATTATAAACCAAAGGAATTGGTGAACCCAAGGGACAACCATTACCCAACAAATTATAAACCAAAAGGAATTGGTGAACCCAAGGGAATTGATTTAAACATTGAGACAATGGTTGTCCCAATGCGACGTTGGACCAACTATGACCATGGCTGGCCATGGGTGATTTTCATATTGAGACAATGTTTCTCATAATATGTTATTCGATCATGCATGACATTGATCGATTATTCATATTATAAACCAAAAAAACTAATAAACCCAAGGGTTTAATATTATAAACCAAAGCAAGTGGTGAACCCAAGGGAAAATCATTACCCAAAAAATTATAAACCAAAGGAATTGGTGAACCTAATGGAATTGATTTAAACATTGAGACAATTGTTGTCGCAATGCGACGTTGGGCCAAGTATGACCATGGTTGGCCAAGGGTGATTTTCATATTGATACAATGTTTGTCAGAATGTGACATTTCATCATGGATGACATTGATCGACTACTCATATTATAAACCAAAAAAAATAATAAAACCAAGGGATTAATATTATAAACCAAAGGAATTGGTGAACCCAAGGGACAACCATTACCTAACAAATTATAAACCAAAAGGAATTGGTGAACCCAAGGGAATTGATTTAAACATTGAGACAATGGTTGTCACAATGCGACGCTGGACCAACTATGACCATGGTTGGCCATGGGGGATTTTCATAATGAGACAATGTTTCTCATAATGTGTCATTTCATCATGGATGACATTGATCGATTATTCATATTATAAACCAAAAAAACTAATAAACCCAAGGGTTTAATATTATAAACCAAAGCAAGTGGTGAACCCAAGGGAAAATCATTACCCAAAAAATTATAAACCAAAGGAATTGGTGAACCCAATGGAATTGATTTAAACATTGAGACAATTGTTGTCGCAACGCGACGTTGGGCCAAGTATGACCATGGTTGGCCAAGGGTGATTTTCATATTGATAATGCCTGTTGAATTTAATATTTATCATACATTGACATTGATCAATTATTCATATTATAAACCAAAAAAACTAATAAACCCAAGGGTTTAATATTACAAACCAAAGGAATTGGTGAACCCAAGGGACAACCACTACCCAACAAATTATAAACCAAAAGGAATTGGTGAACCCAAGGGAATTGATTTAAACATTGAGACAATGGTTGTCACAATGCGACGCTGGACCAACTATGACCATGGTTGGCCAAGGGTGATTTTCATAAGGAGACAATGTTTCTCATAACGTGTCATTTGATCATGGATGACATTGATCGATTATTCATATTATAAACCAAAAAAACTAATAAACCCAAGGGTTTAATATTATAAACCAAACCAAGTGGTGAACCCAAGGGAAAATCATCACCCAATAAATTATAAACCAAAGGAATTGGTGAACCCAATGGAATTGATTTAAACATTGAGACAATTGTTGTCGCAATGCGACATTGGGCCAATTATGACCATGGTTGGCCAAGGGTGATTTTCATATTCATACAATGTTTGTCAGAATGTGACATTTCATCATGGATGACATTGATCTTCTATTCATATTATAAACCAAAAAAACTAATAAACCCAAGGGTTTAATATTATAAACCAAAGGAATTGGTGAACCCAAGAGACAACCATTACCCAACAAATTATAAACCAAAAGGAATTGGTGAACCCAAGGGAATTGATTTAAACATTGAGACAATGGTTGTCCCAATGCAACGTTGGACCAACTATGACCATGGCTAGCCATGGGTGATTTTCATATTGAGACAATGTTTCTCATAATGTGTCATTTGATCATGGATGACATCCATCAATTATTCATGTTATAAACGAAAAATAATAATAAACCCAAGGGTTTAATATTAGAAACCAAAGCAAGTGGTGAACCCAAGCGAAAATCATTACCCAAAAAATTATAAACCAAAGGAATTGGTGAACCCAAGGGAATTGATTTAAACATCGAGACAATTGTTGTCGCAATGCGACTTTGGACCAACTATCACCATGGTTGGCCATGGGTGATTTTCATATTGATACAATTGATCCGGATTTTATGCAGGAACGCAACAGAATAAACACATAACCATAAATACAGAGATGCAGCGGAAATAACACTTCATTTCATTAATATCAAATAACATAAAGATGCTTACAGACATAATGGAAATAAAATAGCTAGGGTGCTGGTAGCGAATCTCTGAGAAGAGATGTGGTGACTACAGACCTCTGAACTGCTTTACAATGAGGCGTGAGGGCCTATTTATTATTGAGAGACAATGGAGAACCCTAAACATCCCAAAAACCTAACCCTAGGAGATGAAGCGCCAAAACTATGGGCCCCGTTTGGGTAAATTGGTGTTTCAACTTCCCAGGGACGTAACTTTGGCATACTATCTCCGTTTGACGCATATGATACATCATTAGAAAGCTCTATCCGAGGACTACAGCTGTCGGGACGAATTTTATCAGAAAATTCGCTGGCGCTTTCATACCCAAAAAACGTCGCTTAGGTGCCTCGTGCTCCGAAGTTCAGACCCGAAAAACTCTAAAAATAGTAAGTTATGCCGAAACTGGAACCAAAGAGACAATGGTGGGGGGCCAAGTGGAATAGGTGGGTGGCCACCAATATCCACCTCGGATCAACAATGTTTGTCAAAATGCGACATTTGATCATGGATGACATTGATCGATTATTCATATTATAAAACAAAAAAACTAATAAACCCAAGGGTTTAATATTATAAACCAAAGGAATTGGTGAACCCAAGGGACAACCATTACCCAACAAATTATAAACCAAAAGGAATTGGTGAACCCAAGGGAATTGATTTAAACATTGAGACATTGGTTGCCCTAATGCGACGTTGGACCAACTATGACCATGGTTGGCCATGGGCGATTTCCATATTGAGACAATGTTTCTCATAATGTGTCATTTGATCATGGATGACATTGATCGATTATTCATATTATAAACCAAAAAAACTAATAAACCCAAGGGTTTAATATTATAAACCAAAGCAAGTGGTGAACCAAGGGAAAATAATTACCGAAAAAATTATAAACCAAAGTTATTGGTGAACCCAAGGGAATTGATTTAAACATTGAGACAATTGTTGTCATAATATATATATAGCACCCCGTTTCTATTGTTTTTAAAAAAATGAATCTTAAAAATGTGATACTATAAACCTCATTAGAAATACATACTGCAGATGAAAAGAGTGATAAAAATAAATTTGTGATATGACCCACATTACAGTAATCAACAAGAAAGCACAAAATTCTAAACTCAATGTTTATAATGAAATATTAATAATGTTAGTAATTCAATATTAAAAAGTAATTTTCCGTCTACAAATATAGTAACATGCACATATACATAATGTATAAAACGATATGATCGACAAGAACAACAAGATCCTCCTCCAAGATGGGAGGTGTAATAATACTAATATTACAATTACAAAGCTTTTTGTTTACTTATGAAATGTATTTTATGTTTTTTTTTACTTATTAAATGTATTTTATGTTTTTTTTAATAGTTGCATAAAAAGTATTCAGATATTAAAGGCTCGGATACGTTTGTTATAATAAAACAAGGGCACCACATTGCTAATTTTTAAATTGAAAAATGCTCCGCAGATTCATTGTTATAATATATATATATATATATATATCAAAAATCTCCTTAAAAAGGCTTACAAAATGTCAAAAATAAGATGTATTGACAGAATTGCATCATGTGTAGCATAGTGGTTAGATGGTTTCCCACTAGGGGGAAATACTAGTCGTATAGACAAGGTGTTGCTCGACAACGACAGCACCACTTGACATCCAGAGTAGGTACACGGTCAAGATAGTATGCTCGGAGTTCTCTATGTGCATCCCGTTCATGAATATGGATGAGGAGATTCATCCAATTTCTTATCCGTTGCAGTAGTTGTATCGTGGGGCGCAACCGGTAAAGAGGCAGAGTAGGTGGACACAGGAATCGCTCCTGTACATTAAGAAGTGCAGCTTCTTGTTCATTGATTTCTTTGCAAAATTGTCGGAGCTGTGAGATATATCTATGATCCATTATGTTCCTGCAAGGAAATTGAAAGCATGTTGAAACCCTATTCACTAATTTGTCTTCAAAGGGCATCTGGGTATAAATTTTATGCTTCACTCTCTATCCGCAGTGAAAGCGGTAGCTATTCGATTGGTGCCTCGTACACCATCGAAACAGAACACAAACTCATGAGTTCAATTTTCTATTAATAAATTATTGGTTAAAGAAAGAAGTTTTCGTATTGCCATCTACAAATATAGTAACATGCACATATACACAATGTATAAAACGATATGACCCACAAGAACAACAAGTTTTTCTCGATTGTTTAAATTACGAATTTTTTTTTAATAATCTAAGTTGGTAATTAATAATTAAAGGTATTTTACAAAAAGCTAAAGAAATATTTATTTTTATCTAAATATATTTGCAATCAATTTTTTTAAAGTAATAATTACATTTGTTTTTAATAATAATTTATCATTCATATCTTAGATTTTTTAAATTATCAAATTTTTTATAATAGTTTTAATTAATAGTTAATAATAAAATTTATTTTAAAAGATGGTAAAGAAATATTTTTTTTCTCTTAATTTAATTTCAATTAATTTTTTTAAATCAATAATTAGATTTATTTTAAAACATGACAAGGATTGATTTTTTTTTTTGATGTAAATTCAATTTTAATAAAAAAAATTTATGGGTCCAATTTAAATAAAAAAAAATAATATTACTAATATAAATATTAAAATCTTATAATACTATTAATAATCATTATTAAAAACACATAAAATTTTATGTATTTAAAATAAAAATACATAAATTTTTATGTATTTTTATTTTAAAAACATAAAATTTTAAATTAAATAATTTAAAATTCTATGTATTTAAAATAAAAATAGAAAAAAATATTTAAATAAACCTAAGTGTATTTAAAAAAAACAAAACAAATATACCTTTTTTTTTATATTATATTTTTATTTATATAGAGATCTTTATTAATATTTTCATTTTTTTTAAGTGTAGATATTAAATTTATTAGAATCTCAAATTTACTAGAATCATTGAGAGTAAAAAAAATAAATAAAAAAACACATTATATTAACAAATTAAAATTATCCTATAATTAATTTGATTATTTCATTTTTTATATTTAATTAAACTACAATATCAGAAATAAATATAAAATTTGAAAACAAATTTGAATAAATTACAATTATGTGAATATTAAAAAATCACATTTCTGTATTTTTACTTGGATTCTTTGAATCTTAAACAGTGAACATCCTTCTTTACTGAGATGGAAATCTAAACTTCCAATCTTACTTCAAAATTAAAAATTTATTTAATAATATTGTTCCACCTATATAAGGTCATTAACATAGCATCACCTATTAAATTTAAATTTTACTCGAAACCTGAAATTGACTTTCCACATACAAAACATTGACTATAAAATAGCTTGACTATAGAAAGTTTCCCAAACTATACTAACCGATAAAATATAAGCTTTTCATGGAGTATTTTGCTTAGCTATTAAAAACAAGTTTTTAATATAAACCATTCTTTAAAACTATATTATAATAATTTAGTGTTCTGTATTATAATAATTCTGAGTTTTATTGAATAAGAGTTTCACAAACTTTATTTTATTAATTCATAAAGGTGAAGATTTATATTTTTGGTTCTTATTATTGATTCTAGTTTGCAAAATATAAATTAGTTATACAACATTTATTTTAGATATAAAATTATTATAACGCTAAAAATATTATATTATAACTAATTAAATTTTATATTCACGACAAACAGAAAACACACATACAAGAAATTGAAGTTTAACTAAGCGATAATACATGCAAAAAGAATAAAGCATAGACGAAATTATATTGAACGCAGAACATATTACCAGTGATTCTGATTCGGAGGCAAGTGATGTGAAACTGCGCAAAGAAACGGTGGTGCAAGGCTTTGTATCGCTCTCAGTACGGCAACGTGGAACGGAGATGGAGTGGGGACGAGCAATCAGTTGCTCTCACCATGCAGCTCGCCCTTTCCAGTGAAACATTCATGGAGGGAGTGGCCACCAGAGAAATCGTTGTCAACGACGAAGCTAGACTATCAGTTCGTATTTATTTGTCTCAAATCGAGCCACAAGGAAAGGAAAGCCAAAGATGTGGTGTTGTGACCCATCGGGGATGATATTTGTGCATATTTTAATTTGAAGGGCTTTAAGAGGTATGATAAATAATAATAAATACTAAATTTGTTTCATGAAAACACATAGATGCATCTTTCGATAAGAGCGATTGGTTATTTTTATCCTTAAAACGATGTAGATAATCTATATTTTTTTAACTTTATTTAAATATAAAATTTACGTTAAATATATGTTGAGTAAATTAAAAAAAAAAATCAAAACCTTCATTTATTAATGATATCAATTTAAATAATGAAAATGATCTTTTTATTTCAGTTATATTGGATAAACTGAAATATATTGTAATCATTTCCCTCTATAATAATTAAAACAAATAAACATTTAATATTTGAAGAGTATATTTTGTAGTTAAATAAAACAACATTCAATTTAATTGATCAGTTATAAAAGTAGAATCATATACCAGTGTTACAAAGCCAGAATAAAGAAAAATGTATGCTATACCGAAAAAAATACCTCTTCCGCGAAAAATAATAGCTTCTACTCTCCAAGCCTCAACAACAGACTTTGCCAAAAAGCCTCGTGCGATATATTATGCATCTGATGAAACAACAATAATAATAATAAAAAGTTTTCAAGAAACGTAAATCGAGTAAAAGACTCCGGCAAGAGGTTCATTCTAAATTCTCCCAAAATAGCTGCAGGGAACACAACCTCCAGTAAATGCCTAACAGTCATAAAAAAACCCAATCATCATTCTCTTCAGATGTCTTTCCTGGCTGAATAGCAATCAGAAGTAAAAATCCTAAATGATAACAAAATTTTTAGTTAAACATGCAGATCAAGATCACATTCCACAGCTTCAAATCCTAACGGTTAAAGACTAAATCATGTAGCCATATATGTCAAAATGGAAATAATAACAAGCCGTCCATAATATTTATATTTAAAACAACACAGTGTGTGAATTCGCCCAGTAAGAAGCAGTTTTCGAGGGTAAGGTTTATCTTCGCACTAACCAATGTTAAATCCGAGAGTGCTGATAAGCGCCTTGTTGCAGGTGACTATCCAAACAGAGGAAATAACAAAGGGACTTAAAGGATCCGACCGTTCCCAGCTAAAACCCTGCGTTGTCTGTCATGTTTGCTCCGTATTATAACTTTTCTCTTTCACAGTAACCACTAGCGCGCAGAGATTGTCAAAATCCGGTAGAGGCCGCTACCATAATTCACATAGAAGTACACTGAAATTAACGGCATTCTCAGATCCAGAATAAAGGCAGCATGTAGAACTCTCGGGTACAGAAAATATCAGAGATCAAGAGAAAATAAATGAAAGAGCAGAGGAAAGGAATTCGTAGCTGCGACCTACTGATGCAATGCACCGTCAAAACCTTGCCACCTTTCATTGAGAGTTTGAACAGTCGGATCGGAGGATGGCGGGCGCAGGTGGCGGGCGCACGTTTCATTGAGAGTTTGAACAGTCGGATCATTCTTTTCAATTAAACGTGCGCACCAATGTGGTCACCACCATGTTGGGCCAGAATTGCAACCATTTGAAACCACCAGGGGCAACGCTTCTGCCACGTTGCAGACAACTCTTCCACTCCTCCACCGTTACCCCATATGAAACCACCAGGGCGCCCACAACGTTGACACCTTGCATAACCGTTCCACACACTTGGACAAGGTTAATCGTTCAGTTTCATTGGAAATGTTAATTTGGATAGGTGGCAACTAATAAATGGCACAGTAAATTTTAAATCCAGATTTGTAAAAAATTAATTTAAGTACGACTTAAACACCTGATTTAGATATGCAAGGAAGTTAGTGGGGTAGATTTCAACCATCAATTTAGTGGCGACGACCAGAATATACTGGCATCTTCCAATCCTGACCATCAGATCAAAAAAATTAATTAGCCTAATCACAAAACATGCTCCTTCCGATAGGTTACGCCATCGCGGCCAGAAT
>JAXQQM020072704.1:0-96572 GCA_034641835.2 Pinus albicaulis | reverse complement strand
AAGTATATAAAAACCTCCTGATAGATATTATAAACTTGAACTATAGAAAAATATTTAGATAAATACTATAAACCATAAAATAAACATGGTTAAGTATGCTTGATTTAAACATTGAGACAATTGTTGTCACAATGCGACATTGGGTGAAGAATGATCATGGTTTTCCATCGGTGATTTTCATATTGAGGCAATATTTTTCACAATGTGACATTCGACCATGGAAGACCTTCATTGAATTTAACTAACTATGATTAACAATGGTAGCCCATGGCTGGTTTTAATATTGAGACAATGTTTTTCATAATGTGACATTGGACCATGCATTAATATTAAATTGTAAGACTAATATTTAACACCTAATATTAGCAACCCAAAGAATTAGAAAACTCAAGCAATTAATAAACACTAATAACTAATATTTTAAACTTAAAACATAAGAAATGAATAGACCCTAAGAATTAATAATTTAAAGTGAAGAGACTGATAAACCAAAGGGATTATTAATATTATAAACCAAGAAATTAGTAAAGAAAAAGAATTAATATTTTAAACTTAAGAGATTAATAAACCCCAAGACTTAATATTTTAAACTTAAGTGATTAATAAACCCTAAGGGGTTACTAATGACAAGCATCAATACAGAACTCATATTCTTTTTATATAATCACTTCAGTGAAACCAAGAGATAAATATTAAAGACCTAAAGGATCAATAAGGTGAGGGGATAAATATTAAAAACACAAAAGATCAATAAAACCTATGAATCAATATTATGACCCAAAATATTATAATCCCCAATGTTATAAACTCTAAATATTAAACACAATCTTATAAATCCTAATATTAAACCCAAATATTACAAACCTGTCACATCTCCCTTACCCTTTCCAATTTTTTTTTTTCTATGTATTCAAATCTCAGGAATAGTTACGACCAAGTATGACATTCCATAAGTCCTATTGTAACCTGATTAGATCATATTTCTGCCTCCATATGATTTATTCTATATAATCACATGCTTCAATTAAATGAATGTAGTAATTATAATTACTAATGAGGATCTTATATTATTAACTTAAATAGTTTCTCACCGCTACCCCGATTACCACGAAATATTTAACTTGTATGCATTATACATTACAGGTTATGGATGTCATTGCACTTGTTAGTATTCACCTAACAGTTTTACAAATGTGGGGTGCAAATAATATATCCACATTAATCATCGAATTCGATATATCTTAATCATAGAATTTCCTTTTATTATTCCCAAGGTTTATGTATGTTGATTTGGATTGATTTCAATGCTCTCGTTTCTTCGTACACGTTGAACGTATGGTTATTCACGTCACTTGGATTTTCGAATTCTCACCAGGCGTGATTCATCGTTTCCATACGTTTTTTTTTCCATATGTCGTGCCCTCCAATGGCATAAAAATGTACCCGTGTAAGTTTGGTTGCTGACTATAGCGTTTTTTTTTTCTCTTTTCAAGTTCATTTCAGTTTCATGTGGAAATTGATGCGTGCTCTCAGTCTCCATGTCATCACGGGTAATATTTTTTTTTGATTTGGAGTTCCAGTCCCTTCTCGTTCATGCATTTCGAGTCCATCTTGGGCGTTATTCATGGCCATGCCAGATGACTTGGGAAACTCAGTATTCAATACGGCACGAGCCTAGCTGCCGTGTCCCTCCTTTGCTAGCTGGTCGACTTAATGTCGAAACACCGATTTAATTTCAGTTTAATTACACCTCTCGTCCTTTTTGATCCGTGGCCTCACCATGGATCATTCGCCATCTGGACGAATGAGATTGCAATGGTACAATTAGGGTTCGAATTCGAGATTTGGTACATCTTGTACAATGAGGTTTTCCAGCTGTTTTTTGATTTGGAGTTCCAGTCCCTTCTCGTTCATGCATTTCGAGTCCAGCTTGGGCATTATTCATGGCCACGCCAGATGACTTGGGAAACTCAGTATTCAATACGACACGAGCCTAGTTGCCGTGTCCCTCCTTTACTAGCTGGTCGACTTAATGTCGAACCATAGATTTAATTTCAGTTTAATTACACCTCTCGTCCTTTTTGATCCGTGGCCTCGCCATGGATCATTCGCCATCTGGACGACTGAGATTGCAATGGTACAATTAGGGTTCGAATTCGGGATTTGGTATATCTTGTACAATGAGGTTTTCCAGCTATTATTTCGGCCGTCGTTTGGGGTTTGTTCGTCGTTAATGGTGGTTCCGAGCCTCTGCATTTTTGGAAATGCAAGCCCTCATAATTTCCAGGCTTGGATCTCTTCATCGACCTCTCACATGGCAGGTAATTTATTTCAAGCTTAGATGTGTTATCTGAGGAGCATTGTAACACGTGCCTATGGGAGTAATTTTCGTGAGTTTTCTTCTCGCCCTTGCATATTCTACGTCTTCTTACACTAACACAGAGAATGGCACTGTATGTTCTTACTCCCATACCGTTAGAACTTTTTATTTCTCTTATATATAATTTGTTTTCTTTGCCACTCTTACGATTCCATCTGTTGATAGGTTAAAATTTCGTGATGCCAACACGCCTACGTTTCTGTATAGGATAATTCCTACTTGTCTTCTGGACTTGGAGCGACGGTGAATTGCTTTCACGCACCTTCTGCCCAGCTGGGTAAGAATCGATTTGGATTTCTATCAGAAGAGATATTTTTCTCAATTTTCTCTATTTCCTTCTGGTGTTCGATTTTTACATCATAACTTTACTTCTGTGGCAGACTCTGTTGGAGTGAGGAATCACCTCCTTAGTTAGGTATTGCGTTATTTCTCTACCTAAATTTACCTTATTTTCACTAGAACTTCTTCTATAAATTTTCTAAACGAATTTACTCTGCCCTTTATGTATGCAGGCATGGAAGACGCTACGTAAATTTCATTCTTGGCGAATTTCGTTCTGAGCTAAACATGTCAATTGACAATAATTTCCATGGCTCTTGGTTTTTCAGGTTGGTAGACTCATGGACGGAGGAGAGCTATCCTCTCTTAGCATTGTTCCGCCTTGCTTCTTCACATTCGTTAATGTTCCTTATGGTTTTAGATAGTGTTTAGCGAAGTCCTAGACTCTGTCAAGGACTGAATATTAATTAAGTTCAGTCGCATGTTATTTTTCTTCAACTAGTTAACTTTTGGACTGGGAACACTGTCTTAACTTCCAGACTCGGGTCCGAGAGAAAGCTCGGTTCCCTTTATTTTTATTTGGTTGTGCACATAAGGTGTTTATTTCCGCGGCCTGACAATTTGTTTGCTCCTGTAGAAATTTTGCAAACTACAGATTATTAATTTATGGGTTTCTTTATGCTCTCTCACATGAAATTTGTTGTTAGTACTATTTAAAATAATGAGTTACTCCTCAAGTAAATTTCTGATCATCGTAATTAACTGTAATTTATGTAAGTCTCTTTTGATAGCCAATTTTTTTGTTAATTATACAGTGACTCATGGATACTTGTTATATTTATATTTTATATAACCCTTACCAGCACCTCTCAGAAATTTTGGGAGGATTATATTTGGATTTTGTTTGCACATTTTAAATTGTTTCCGGTAGCTAGATATTTCTGATTTCTTTTGCTATATATTTTCCATGAGATAACAGTCTCACCATACCCATGTTTAGACTGAATTTTTTGACTGATACCTACCTATATTATATTTTCATGCAGGAGGTTTGTGTACTCGTTCTCCAATATATATATATATCTGTTTAAGCCTGTATGAGATACGGGTACTAATTTGTTTATAGCTTTTCATACACATCTATCTGTTCATATGGTGAGGTTCTCTAATGATGTATAATAGTTATACACTAATAAAAATTGTCTACTTTTTCATACAATCCTTATTAAAAGGAATAGAAATTATCTTAATTGTTAAAATGCTCAGCTGTTGAAATTTTCCATCTTAACTCTCTGCTTGGCACTTAAGAAGAAATTAATTGAATACTTTTGTACTCTGTATCCTTACAGTGTGGACGAAATGTATCCCATTCTCATAAAAGCAGATTAAATTTACAAATTTGTAAATTATAAGGTACTATAAATACCCAGATCTCAACTTAGATATTACTTTAGAGATTCTGGAGGATTCCTCCTCATTGTTATAATTCCTACAACTAGGCAGACTTGAGAAGGTAAATTTCTTTCTTGAATCTGTAAATGTATGGAACAACCTTTCAAATTTTCAGACAACTATATAATGAACCATAATTGGTTCCATTACAATTAAATATTCATCTATTCTAATTTTCTGTAAGCATACCATTTCAGAAGTTGATTAAGAGTAGTTTACAGTTAAATTATCTGTAGAGGCATATGTATCCTTAGATTTAAACCACCCTTGGTTTAGAGTTTCTGTTGGATTCTACCCTACAGATTTCCTTTCTACAACTATACGTAATTAAGAAGTTGAATTCCTTATGATTAATTCTCTGAAATGTAGCATTTATAATTCTTATATACAATCAACTTTTATATTTAGCCAATTCATATGAGATGAAGTCAACACAAAATAAATTTAAAGACATACCACCCAGGCAGTCGACCAACCTCCCAACCTTAGAGTCCTTCTGTCTCCCAGAACTCACCCCCGAGCTGTGATCATCTCCTTGAAATAGATCAACCTCTAATCTGTTTAGGAGCAGCTTATTTAAGCTATTGTTACCCAAAGCATGTTTCTAATTCTGCGTCCAGAATCTCAAGATGTTTTTCTTCCTGTTTTCTTAGGCTTCCCATTTTAGGGATTCTTTAAAGCTGTTTTATGCTTTTCCCAGCTTTTCCATCTTTTTACCTCTTCCCAACTACTTTCCTCATCATTGGGGAATTACGATTTTTCATCCAAAAATCTAAATTTAGAATTAATATCTTTCAAGGATTTTTGAAAGATTGTGGGGAAATATTTGCTTCCTCCATCCTCATGGATTTAGCAAGTGATCTCATAAATCTCATTTTGGTCAATCTGCACAACATCATTTTATTCATTTCCTCAATTAAGTATTTAATTACATTCACAAAATATTTATCCTTTGGGGTCCACTCCCCTTAGGATTAAAGTTCAAATGTCTAACTTTGAAATCCAAACACATAAATTGGGGGTGTTAGAAAACCCAATATTAACCCCTAATTATAAACAATATATATTAGAATCTATATTATAACCCAACATATTACGTCGCAATGTAAATCATAATATTAAGACTCAAAAGATTAATAAACCCAAGGGATTATTAATATTATAAACCAAAGAACTAATAAATGCAAGGGTTTAATATTATAAACCAAAGGAATCGGTGAACCGAGGGGATAAATATTAAAAACCTTCATGATAAATAAGGCCAAGGGATCAATATTAAAAACAAAAAAGATTAGTAAACCCTAAGAATAAAAATTTTAAACATAAAAACCTAAGAAATTAATAAACCCTAATAATTAATATTTTAAATTAAATAGATTTTTAAACCCAAGACATTATTAATATTATAAACCAAAAGAAGTAATAAACTCAAGGGTTAGTATTAAAAACCAAAGTAATTGGTGAACCCAAGGGATAAATATTAATATTGTAAACCAATAAAGTAATACACCCTAAGAATTAATATTTTAAACTCAAGATATTAACAGACCCTAAGAAATAATATTTTAAACTCAAGATATTAATAATCCCAAGGGGTTATTTATATGATAAACATAAAGAACTAATAACACCAAGGGTTTGACTTTACAAACCAAAGGAATTGGTGAACTAAAGGGATAAATATTAAAAACCTAAGGGATCAATCAGGTCAAGGGATGAATATTAAAAGCACAAGAGATTAATAAAGATTAAGAATTAATATTTTTTTCTCAAAAAACTAAGAAATTAATAAACCTAAGAATTAATATTTTTAACTCAAGAGATGCTAAGACTGAAGGGTGGAATAATATTATGAATGAAAGGAACTAGTAAACGCAAGGGTTTTATATTATAAACCACAAGAATTAGTGAACCCAAAGTCTAAATATTAAAAACCTAAGGGACCAATAAGGTGAAGGGATCAATACGAAAAGCATAAGAGAGTAATAAAGCCTAAACATTAATATCTTAAACAAAAATGTTTGATAAACTCAGATGATTATTAATATTATAAACTTAAGGGAATAATATTATACCTAAGATATTAATATTATAAAACTAAAGTATATGAAAACCTTTAGATAAATAATCTAAACCTCAATTATACAAAAATATTTAGATAAATATTATAAACTGTAAAATAAACATGGTTGAGCATCCCTGATGTAAACATTCAGACAATTATTGTCACAATGCAACGTTGGATGAAGAATGACCATGGTTTGCCATGGTTAGTTTTAATATTCAGAAAATATTTGTCACAATGTGACATTCGAGCATGGAAGACCTTCATTGACTACGACTAACTATGATTAACAATGGTAGCCCATGGCTGATTTTCATATTGAGACAATGTTTTTCATAACGTGACATTGGACCATGCATTAATATTAAAGTGTAAGACTAATATTTAGCGCCTAATATTACCAAACCAAAGAATTGGAAACTCGAGGGATGAATAAACCCTAATAATTAATACCTTAAACTAAAAACCTAAGAAATTAATAAACCCTACAAATTAATAATTTAAAATGAAGAGATTAATAAACTGAAGAGATTATTAATAATATAGACCAAATGAACTAATAAAACTAAGGGTTTAATATTATAAACCAAAGGAATTGGTGAACTGAAGGGATAAATATTAATGTTATAAACCAAGAAATTAATAAAGCATAAGAATTAATACCTTAAAATAAAGAGATTAATAAACCATAAGAATTAATATTTTAAACTCTAAGAGAATAATAAACCCAAGGGGTTATTAATATTATAAACCAAATGAACTAATAAACCCAAGGATTTAAATTACAAACCGAGGATATTCATGAACCCAAGAGATAAATATTAAATACGTAAGGGATCAATAAGTCCAAGGGATCAATATTAAAAACACAAGATAACAATAAACCCTAAGAATCAATATTATTAACTAAAATATTATAATCCCTGATGTTATAAACTCTAAATATTAAACACAATATTATAAACCCTAATATTAAACCCAAATATTATAAACGCAATATTAAAGCCTAATTATAAACCCCATATATTAGAATATATATTATAACCCAACATATTACTCCATAACGTAAATAATAATATTAAAACCAAATATTATAAGCCGTATATATATATATAGAAACTTAATATTATAAACTGTAATATTAAAACAAATATTATAAGACTTATTATTAAACTCAATAATATAGACTTTCATATTATACCAAATAATTGTCTCAATTACGACAATAATTGTCTCAACATTTAACCACACTTCATGAGGTTTCATCTTCGCTCACCTTGCAGACTTTTATATAAATATTTTAATTAATATATCGTCAAGTATTTTATTTAATGTTATTAAATGCTTTAATTAATTAATTAATGTTAATGTTGTAATTAATTAATATTAATGTTAATTATTGTTTTAATAGTTTAATTAATTAACATTCTATTAATTCATTTCTTTAAACATATTTAAATTAATTTTATTAAACATTTTTAAATAAATATTTTAATTAATATATTGGTACCAGTTTTAATTAATATTTTAAAGTTAAAAGCATTTAAGTATAATTCCAATATCTTATTATTATTATTATTATTATTATTATTATTATTATTATTATTATTATTAACTAAATCTCAATATATTCATGTTTAGATATATTTGAATAATGTAATTAAATATAGTAATTACATATTAATGATTTAATTAATATGTCAATATAATAATGGAAATATAATAATTATTTCACTTTATTATTAATTAATATTAATATAATTTTTTCCAGATTTTTGAATTAATCTTTATTGTTATTAAACATTTTTTTATACAAAAGTTTTAATTACATATTGTAAAATGTTTTAATTAATGATATTAATTAGTATTTTACTTAATAATGTTTAATGCTCCAATTTATTAATATTTTAATGTTTAAATTAATTAATGTATATTAATTATGGATTGTATTAAAATACAATTTACTCATTGAAGTGATCAAGTAGATTTTTTTAATGGTTACAAGGTTAAAATATTATTAAAATAGATTCTAAATTTATGATTATGATTATTATTATTATTATTATTTTATATAATAATAATAATAATTTAATAATATAATATTATAATATAATTGTATTAATAATTATTATTAATTATTATATTAATAATTATTAATATAATTTAATAGAGGATGCTGGGCTTGCTGGACTTCTTTGTCTGGGGCTTGCTGGACTTCTTATGAAATATAGATTTTATATTAAATCTATCAATTCTATCAAACCTAGCTTTTCTATTAAATATATATATATTTTTTTAAATAAAATATAGCTTCTCTCTTAAATCTATTTTTATGGAAAGCGAGCTTTTATATTTCCATCTTTTTTGAATTATAGCTTTTCTTTTTCTATATTTTTTGAAATATAGGTTTTCTAGCTTTACTATTATTTCTAAAATCTAGTTTTTCTATGAAATCTATATTTTCTATGAAAATAAGTTTTTCTGTTATTTCTAAAATCTACATTTTCTATTGAATCTATACTTTTTGAAATATAGTTTTTCTATTAAATTTACCTTTTTTTAAATCTAGTTTTTCTATTAAATTTATCTTGTTTGAAATCTAGGTTTTCTATGAAATCTACATTTTTTTGAATTATAGTTTTTCTAGCTTTTTTATTATTTCTATGAAATATAGTTTTTCTATGAAATTTGTCTTTTCTAGTTTTTTTATTATTTCTATGAAATCTAGCTTTTCTATTAAATCTATCTTTTTTTATATCTAGATTTTCTATTAAATTTATCTTTTTTAAAATCTAGCTTTTCTATTAAATTTGTCTTTTTGAAATCTAGATTTTCTATTAAATCTATCTTTTTTGAAATTTAGCTTTTCTATTTATGTATTCCTTGAAATCTAACTTTTCTAGATTTTCTATTATTTATAAAATCTAGTTTTTCTATGAAATCTAGTTTTTCTATTAAATCCATCTCTTTTGAAATCTAGATTTTCTAGCTTTTCTATTATTTTTATGAAATATATCTTTTCTATTAAATCTATCTTTTCTATGAAATCTAGCTTTTCTATTTCTAATTTTTCAGAAATTTAGCTTTTCTAGCTTTTAGATCCTTTCAGAAATCTAGTATTTCCAGCTTGTCTATCTTTTATGAAATCTAGATTTTGTAGCTTTTCTACATTTTTTGAAATCTAGTTTTTCTATTATTTGTGTATTTTCTATGAAACTAGATTTTATAGCTTTTCTATCTTTTTTCAAATCTAACTTTTCTATTAAATCTATATTTTTTGAAATCTATCTTTTCTATTAAATATATCTTTTATGAAATCCAGATTTTCTATTAAATCTAGGTTTTCTAGATTTTTTATTAAATCTATTATTTTTGAAATCTTTTTAGGATTAAATATATCTTTTCTATTAAATCTATATTTTTTGAAATCTATCTTTTCTATTAAATATATCTTTTATGAAATCCAGATTTTCTATTAAATCTAGTTCTATTAAATCTAGTTTTTCTAGCTTTTTTATTAAATCTATTATTTTTGAAATCTAGCCTTTCTATCTTTTCTATTATTTCTATCTTTTTTCTATGAAATCTAGCTTTTCTATTATTTCTATATTTTTTGAAATCTATATTTTCTATTATTTCTATCTTTTTTTGAATTGATATTTTCTGTTAAATCTATCTTTTTGAAATGTAGCTTTTCTAGTTTTTCTATTATTTTTATGAAATCTAACTTTTCTATTAAATCTAGCTTTTCTGAAATCTAGCTTCTCTATGAAATCTAGAATTTTTATGAAACTATCTTTTTTAAATATAACCTTTCTAGCTTTTCTTTTATTTCTATGAAATTTAACTTTTCTATTATTTCCATGAAATCTATCATCTCTATTAAAACTATCTTTTTGAAATCTAGATTTCTATTAAATCTATTTTTTTTCAAATCTAGGTTTCATTTAAATCTATCCTTTTTCAAAACTAGCTTTTATATATTTTCTCAAATCTAACTTTTCTATTTCTATCTTTTTTGAAATCCAGTTTTTCTATTATTTCTGAAATCTTGTTTTTCTATTAAATCTAAAATCTACCTTTTCTATTAAATCTGTTTTTTTAAATCTAGCTTTTCTATTAAATCCTTCTTTTCTGAATTCTAGTTTTTCTAGCTTTTCGAGGACACTCAAGATTTTTGAAAACTTACCACAGGGTGAAGAAACAATTTTTTTGGGATGGCCTTAAATCTGATATTCAAAATTTTGTGGTGAAATGTTTGGTTTGCCAGTAGAATAAAGTTGAGACAATTAAGACCCCGAGACTTCTACAATCTTTATCCATTCCAAGTCAATGTTGGGAGGAGATTTCAATGGATTTTATCATAGGTTTACCTAATTCCAAAGGAAAGAGTGTCATTATGGTGGTAGTTGATAGACTTACCAAGTATGCACACTTTTGTGCATTATCTCATCCATTTAAAGCAAGTACAGTTGCTACTACATTTATGGACACAATTCAAAAGCTACATGGAAACCCAAGGGTTATTGTGAGCGACAAAGATCCCATTTTTACCGGAAATTTTTGGACGGAGTTATTTTCTTGTTTGGGTACTCAATTAGCTCATAGCTCATCTTATCATCCTCAATTTGATGGTCAAACTGAGATAGTAAATAAATGTTTGGAAGGATATTTTCATTGTTTTGTATCTGATAAACAAACACAATGGGTCAAGTGGTTACCTCTCGCTAAATAGTGGTCTAACACTTCCTTCCATACTGCAGCAAAAATGACCCCATTTATGGAAGTTTATGGATATCATTCACCATCCATCACATTATACTTAAGAGAAAATTCGAAGGTTCAAGCAGTGGAAGATCACATCAAGCATCAACAAGAAGTTCTCCAACTCTTAAAGGATAACCTGGATTTGGCAAAAAAATCGAATGAAACAACAGGCAGATCAACATCATAGCGAGAGAAGTTTTGATGTAGGAGATTAGGTATTTTTACGGCTACAACCATAGAAACAAATTTCCCTCAAGCAAGCTAAGAAGGATAATAAATTATCACCAAAGTAGTATGGTCCTTACAAGGTGTTGCAAAATATTGGTACTATGACATACAAATTGGAGCTTCCTGCTTCTTCACGAGTGCATCCATTTTTCCATGTTTCATGCTTAAAGAAGGTTATAGGTGAAAATCTTCCAGTTCAAACAATATTTCCATAACTTGAAGAGGAAGGAAAAATCATATTGGAACCTGAAGCGGTCACGGAAACAAGAACTCGACACCTATGGAATTGATCAATTTCAGAGTATCTCATCGAGTGGAAGAACTTACCCACTGAAGATTCTACATGGGAGGATGAGAATTTTATACGTAAGCACCCAAAGCTACTCAAGCGTTGAGGACAACACTTTTTTGAAGGAGAGGGGCATGTTAGGTCCCTATATTACTAGTATAGTCCCTTATTGTTGTTAGTGTAACCCCCTTATTATTATTATTGTACCCCTGTAACCCCCATATTGTTATTATTGTGCCGTTAGATTATTATTGTTAGGTCGGCTAGGATTACATTGTGGCCCCACTAGGATTATATTATGGCCCCATAGACTCCTATATATATAAAGGAGGTTTTGTAATTTGTATCATCCAAGAATTGGTCATTAATGTAATGTATTGGAGGTTTCCCCCTAGAAGTGGCTTATTTCTAAGGTGTTGATATCTCTTTTCTTCTATTTTTGGAGTTGGTTTCACAACACCTCCTCCCTCTCTCTCTCTCCCCCTCTCTCTCTCTCTCTCTCTCTCTCTCTCTCTCCTTGTGTGTGTGTGTGTGTGTGTGTGTGTGTGTCCCTTTCTCCCTCTCCCTCTCTCTCCCTCCTTCTCTCTCTCTCTCTCTCCCTTTCTCTCCCCCTCTCCTTCCCTCCCTACCTCCCTAAATCAATATCCCTCTCTATCTCGATATCACTCTCCCTCTCCCTCTCCTTCCCTCTCCCTCTTCTTCTCTTTCGCTCTCCCTCACCCTCTCTCTCTCTCTCCCTCCCTCTCCATCTCTGCTTTTCTCTATCTCTCTCTCTCTCTCTCCATGTATCTCCTGCTCCCTCCCTCCCTCCCTTTCCCTCTCTCCATCTCCTTATCCCACTCCCCCTCTCTCCCTACCTCTCTCCATCCCTCCCTCTTTCTCTCCCTCACTCTCTCCCTCTCACCCTCTCTCTCCCTTCCCCTCCCTCTATTTCTCCCTCCCTCTCTCTGCCTCCTTACCCACCTCCCCTCCCTCTCTCTCTCTCCCTCCTTACCCACCTCCCCTCCCTCTCTCTCTCTCTCCCTCCCTCCCTCTCTCTATCTCCCTTTCTCTCTTTCTCTCTCCCTCTTCCTCCCTCTCCCTCTCCCTCCCAACCACTCCCCCTCCTCCCTCTCTCCCTCTCTCTCTCCATCTCCCTCCCTCTTCCTCCGTATACCCATCCCCCCTCAATCCCTCCTGCTCTCACTCTCCCCATCCTCCCTCCCTCACTCCCTCTTCCTCTCTCTCTTTCTCCCTCACTCTCCCCTCTCACTCTCTCCCTCTCTCCCTCACTTTCTCTATACCTCCGACCCACTCTCCCCTCCCCGATCCATCCCTCCCTCTCTCCCTCTCTCTCACTCTGTCTCCCTCTCCCCCCGTCTTTCCCTCTCTCCCTATCTCCTCTCACTCCACTGCTCCCGCACTCCCTCTGCCTCACCCTCTCACTCCCTCTCCCATGCTCCCTTCTTCCCTCCATTTCCCAATCCTCCTCTCCCACCGCCCCCACCCTCCCTCCCTTTATCCCTCTCTCCATCCCTCCCTACCTCCCTCTCTCCATCCCCATACCCCCTCCCTCCCTACCTCTCCTAATACCCCTTCCCTCCCTCTCCCAATCCCCCCTCCCTCCATCTCTCCCTCTCCCTCTCTCTCTATCCCTCTCTCTTCCGTATCTCTACCTCCCACTCCCTCTCCCTCATTGTCCCCCTATCTCTCTCACTACTGCCCTCTATCTCTCTCCCTACATCCCTCTCCCTCTATGTCTCACTCCCCTCCTCTCCCTCCGTCCCTCTCTCATCTATCTCCTTCTCTCCTCTCTCTCTCGCTCCCACCATCCCTTCCTCTCGCCATCCCTATCTTCCTCTCTCTCTCCCAATCTCCCACCCTCTCTCCCTCTCCCTCTCTCTCATTCCCTCTCTCCTTTCAACTCTCTCTCTCTCTCCCCCCCTCTAATTCCCTCTCCCCCCTTCCCCCTCTCCTTCCCCTCCCTATCTCCCCTCTCTCCCTTCCTCCCTCCCTCAAATCCTCTCCCTTCTCCCTGCCTCCTTATCTCTCCCTTCTCCCTCCCTCCCTCTCCTTCTCCCTCTCTACCCCTCCCTCTCTCTCCCTATATCTCTATCCCGCTCTCCACTCACTCACCCCTCTCCCTCTCCCTCTGCCTCCCTATCCCTCCCTCTCTACCTCCCTCCCTCGCTCCCTCTACCTCCCTTCCTCTCTCCCTCCTCATCTCCCTACTTCTCACTCCATTTCCATCCCTTCCTCTCTCCCTCCCCCCTTCCTCTCTGCCTTCCCCCCATATCTCCCTCTTCCTCTCTCTCTATCAATCTCTGCCCTCTCTCTTCCTTCGTCTCCCTCTCCGCCTTTCTCCCCCTATCTCTCTCCCTCTCTCTCCCCCTAACTCCCTATCCCTCTCCCTCTCACTACCACCCTCTCCTTCCCTCCCTCTCTCCTCTCTCTCTCCTTCCTCCCCTCGCTCCCACCCCATCTCCCTCCCTTCCTCTCTCCCCATATCCATATCCATATCCCTCTCCCTCTACCTCCATCCCTCCCACTACCTCTCTCTCTCTCTCTCTCTCTCTCGCTCTCTCTCCATTTCTCTCTCTCTCCCCCCTCCCCTCTCTCTCCCTCCCTCCCTCTATCTCTCTCCATATCGCCAACCCTCTCTCTACCTCCCTCTCTCCCCCCTCACTCTCCCTCCCTCCCTCTCTCCCCCCTATCCTACCCTCCCTCTCTCCCTATCCCTTCCTCCCTCTCAACCTCTCTCTCCCCCTTCCTCCTCCTCCCACCCTCTCTCCCTCCATCTCCCTCTCTCCCTCCCACTCACTCTCCCTCACTCCCTCTCTTGCCATCTCCTTGTCCACCTCCCACTCCCGCACCCTCCCTCTCTCCCTCCCTCTCGCTCCCTCTCCCCATCCCCACTCCCTATCTCCCTTCCTCTCCCCTCTCCCTCCCTCCTTCTGTCTCTCCCTCTCTCTACCCCTCTCTCTCTCTCTCTCCCTACCTCCTACCCAGTCTCCCTCTACCTATTCCTCTCACCCTCTCCCTCCCACTTCCTCTCCTTCCCTCTCTCCCTCTCTCTCTCCCTCCCTCTCTCCCTTTTCCTCCCTCCCTCCCCCTCCTCCTCTCTCTCTCCCTCCCCATATCCATATCCATATCCCTCTACCTCTCCCTCCATCCCTCCCACCACCTCTCCCCCCTCCTCCCCCCCCCTCTCTCTCTCTCTCTCTATGTCCCCCGTCCCCCCTCTTTCTCTGTCCCCCATCCCCTCTCTCTCGCTCCTTCGCTTTGTCTCTTTCCACCTCCCTCCCTATATCTCTCTCCATATCCCTCTCTCTCTCTCTCTCTCTACCTCTCTCTCTCCCTCTCTCTCTCTCTCTCCCTATCTCTCTCTCCATATCCCTCTCTCTCTCCCTCCCCCTTCACTCTCCCTCCCTCCCTCTCACCCTTTCTCTCCATTCCCCTCCCTCTGTTTCTCCCTCCCTCTCTCTCCCTCCATATCCATCTCTCCCTATCCCTCTCTCTCTCTCCCTCCTTACCCCCCTCCCCTCCTCCCTCTCTCTCTCTCTCCCTCCCTCCCTCTCTCTATCTCCCTCTCTCTCTTTCTCTCTCCCTCTTCCTCCCTCTCCCTCTCCCTCCCAACCACTCCCCCTCCTCCCTCTCTCCCTCTCTCTCTCTCCATATCCCTCCCTCTTCCTCCCTATACCCATCCCCCCTCAATCCCTCCTGCTCTCACTCTCCCCATCCCCCCTCCCTCACTCCCTCTTCCTCTCTCTCTTTCTCCCTCACTCTCCCCTCTCTCTCTCCCTCTTGCTCCCCCTCTATCTCCCTCTCTTTCTCTATACCTCCCACCCACTCTCCCTCTCACTCCATCCCTCCCTCTCCCCACCCCGCTCCATTCCTCCCTCTCCCCTCCCCCCTCTTTCCCTCTCTCCCTGTCTCCTCTCACTCCACTGCTCCCGCACTCCCTCTGCCTCACCCTCTCACTCCCTCTCCCATGCTCACTTCTTCCCTCCATCTCCCAATCCTCCTCTCCCCCCGCTCACTCCCTTTATCCCTCTCACTCCCTCCCTACCTCCCTCTCTCCATCACCATCCCCCCTCCCTCCCTACCTCACCCTCTCTCCCCTCCCTCCCTCTCTCTCTATCCCTATCTCTTCCCTATCTCTCCCGCCCGCTCCCTCTCCCTCACTGTCCCTCTATCTCTCTCACTACTTCCCTCTATCCCTCTCGTCCTCCCACCATCCCTCCCTCTCGCCATCCCACCATCCCTCCCTCTCGCCATCCCTCTCTTCCTCTCTCTCTCCCAATATCCTTCCCTCTCTCCCTCTCCCTCACTCCCTCTCTCCTTCCAGCTCCCTCTCTCTCTATCCCACCCTCTAATTTCCTCCCTCCCTCCCTCTCTCCCTCCCTCCCTCTCTCTCTCTCTCCTCATCTCCTTACTTCTCACTCCCTTTCCGTCCCTTCCTCTCTCCCTTCCCCCCTTCCTCTCTCCCTTCCCCCCATATCTACCTCTTCCTCTCTCTCTAGCACTCTCTACCCTCTCCCTTCCTTCGTCTCCCTCTCCGCCTTTCTCCCCCTCTCACTCTCCCTCTCTCTCCCCCTTCCTCTCCTCGCTCCCACCCCATCTCCCTCCCTTCCTCTCCTCGCTCGCACCCCATCTCCCTCCCTTCCTCTCTCCCCATATCCATATCCATATCCATATCCCTCTCCCTCTCCCTCCATCCCTCCCACTACCCCTCTCTCTCTCTCTCTCTCCCTCCCTTTGTCTCTTTCCCCTCGCTCCCTCCCTCCCTTTGTCTCTTTCCCCTCGCTCCCTCCCTCCCTCTATCTCTCTCCATATCCCCCCTCCCCCTTCACTCTCCCTCCCTCCCTCTCTTCCCCCTATCCCTTCCTCCCTCTCAACCTCTCTCTCCCCCTTCCTCCTCCTCCCACCCTCTCTCCCTCCATCTCCCTCTCTCACTCCCACTCACTCTCCCTCACTCCATCTATTGCCATCTCCTTGTCCACCTCCCACTCTGCCACCCTCTCCCCTCTCCCTCCCTCTCCCTCTCCCTCCCTCCCTCTCCCCTCTCCCTCACTCTACCCCTCTCTCTCTCTCTCTCTCCCTACCTCCTACCTAGTCACCCTCTCCCTATCCCTCTCACCCTCTCCCTCCCACTTTCTCTCCTTCCCTCTTTCCCTCTCTCTCTCCCTTTTCCTCCCGCTCTCTCCCCCCTCCTCCTATCTCTCCCTCCCCATATCCATATCCATATCCCTCTCCCTCTCCCTTCATCCCTCCCACCATATCTCTCCCTCCCTCCCCCCCGTCCCCTCTCTCTCCCTCCCTCCCTTTGTCTCTTTCCCCCTCCCTCCCTATATCTCTCTCCATATCCCTCTCTCTCTCTCTCTCTCTACCTCTCTCTCTCTCTCTCCCTATCCCTTTCTCCATATCCCTCTCTCCCTCCCTCCCCCTTCACTCTCCCTCCCTCCCTACCCCTTCACTCTCCCTCCCTCCCTCTCTGCCCCCTATCCTACCCTCCCTCTCTGCCTCTGCCTTCCTCCCTCTCTCCCTCTCTCCCCCACTTCCTCCTTCTCCAACCCTCTGTCCCTCCATCTCCCTCTCACACACTCTCCCTCACTCCCTCTCTCGCCATCTTCTTGTACACCTCCCACTTCCTCCTACCCACCCCTCCCTCTTTCGCACTCCCTCTCCCCTCTCCCTCCCTCCCTCTCCCCTCTCCCTCCCTCCCTCTTGCTCTCCCTCACTCTATCCCTCTCTCTCTCTCTCTCTCTCTCTCTCTCTCTCCCTACCTCCTGCCCACTCTCCCTCTCCCTATCCCTCTCAACCTCTCCCTCCCTCGCCCCCTCCCCCTCTCTTCATCCCTCCCTCCCTTTGTCGCTCCCCTCCTCCCCCTCTCTCTATCCCTTCGCCTCCCCCTCCCCCTATCTCTCTCCCTCTCTCCTCTCACTCCCCCGCTCTCCCTCTCCCTCTGCCACACCCTCTCACTCAGTCTCCATCCGTCCCTTCGTCCCTCCCTCCCTACCTCAATCTCCCCATCCCCCCTACCTCCTTCCCTCCCTCCCCCTTTCTCTCTCTCTCCCTCCCTCCCTCCCCCTTTCTCTCTCTCTCCCTCCCTCCCTCCCCCTTTCTCTCTCCCTCCCTCGTCTCACTCCGCCACCCTCCCTATCCCTATGCCTCACCCTCTCACTCAGTCTCCATCCCCCCGTCCCTGCCTCCCTCCTTCCATCTCCCCATCCCTCCCCCCTCTCTCTTTCCCTCCCTCCCTCTGTCCTTCCTCCCTCCCTCTCTCTTTCCCTCTCCCTCTGCCTCTCCCTCTCTCACTTGCACTATGTTTCATAAATAACAATTTTAATACCTGCAATAGGACATTCTAACGCTAACATAAGGTGAAATATACATACTTCAAATGAAATAAATTTAAACAAGTTTTTCACTATCATTAACATAATCAAAATAATTATCATGATTGAAATAATTAAATATTTTAATGAAAAATATAATAAATATAATATAATATCCTCTTTTAAATTCTTTTTCAATTCTAACATTTTGAATATTGAAAAAATATCAAACATAAAAATAAAATTCATCAACGATATAAAATAAAATTAACCCCAAAATATCAAAAATTATATGAAAAACTGAGGGAAGAATAGGAAAGTTATGAAGGAATAATATATAGAGAGATTATTTTGAAATTTTTATGAGTTTAAGAAGCATTAGACAATATACCGACTTTAAAATGGGAAAAATATAATTAAAAAATATATATTTAGGTATTTTTAATATATTTTTAAAATCAAATTATAACAGTGAAATTCAAAATGCTATTATTTTAATTTAGAAAAATTTGAAACCACATGAATATTTTCACACGTTACAACACCAAAATGCAGGAAATGAAGTGCGTTGATGATTTTGATTTGCAAAATCAATAACGTTGAGAGAGGACATTCAAATATGTTGAAATAATAGAATATTTTGTATAATGATATTAATGGTCAGTTTTCTATAATGGAAAGAGATTCACGAACAGGCACACTTGTCTGCACATTCCAAGTTGTGGAAGATAAGGTTTCATTGCGTAAGGACCGGTTAGGCGTGCATGGACGTGTACGTGTTTGATGTATGAATATACATGGTAGTAAGAATATCACCATCGGCCTGATGAAACACAAGAAATATGGTATCCACTATGCAATAATAGATGGCGATATAAGGGGCTGGACATTGCTGGTAGTTATCAAATTTCTAATATATTATAAAATCTTATGAAAGAGACAGAAGCAGCGAACCAAACGCTAAAGAGTATAAAAGAGGTAGAAGACAAGGAAGCAAGGATGATCCAAAATGGGCAAGACAGTCCTGTGGACTGGGATAACTTACAGTCCTGTGGACTGGCATGGAACGCATTATACAGATTATGCAAAATTATCGATTGCAGTTCTGGTAATAATATTGCAGATATTATTGCAAAAGTATCGATTGCAGTTCTGGTAATGCCTATGCCTAGTGGGGCAGGCATTAGTGGACAGATTGAAATGCTAACAGTGTAGACACCGGAACAAATATCATGTCCCTCTTAGACTTACCATATGATGATGGGGCCGTTTAAGATTAATAGTAAAATCGTCTTATCAATTCTGGTTGTTGTCTTCAATTGAAACCCATTAAAACCATTACGGACGAAACATATCACAATAAAATATGGGCAAATTCGGTTGGTTCTTCTTTATGTAAAAGTAATAGAGAACAGACCAGATTTCCATTCTACCCAGATATTCAACAGGGAAACTTTCTTTACTTAAAATTTATTAAAAATATTACCCACTAACCAGCTTTGTTGATATGATCAATTAATTTCTCTGCCTTTGCTGAAAAGAAAATTAATTATTGTATGGAATCAAAATTAGTTATAGATATCAACAAATGTAGTAACAAAGAGGTAAGTTCTATTCTGTTTTTTGAGAGTTTACAACTTAGAAAGCAACTGAGGACCCAGAAACAAAATATTGAACGAAGATATTAAATCCTAAGAGAAGATGTGGAGAATTGAACTAAGGGCATCCATAAATCTTTTCGGCATGACTTTTGAAGTTCATCGAAAAAACTTTACGACAATTAGTGGATTCGAAAAAATCAATGGAGATCGCCTTAAATAATCTTCATCGTGATTCAATAAAAGGCTAGTAAAATAAATCAATTCAGTTCCCACATACCCAGAAACCTATGTTCCTAGATGCTGTCAACACAACTTAAAACCCTGTCCATATGCTCCTAAAAAAGGTACCCATTAGAGAAATTAAAAGAAGCCTTTAACATAGGGGCTCAACTAATTTCAAAACAAAAACCTAAGAGGAGGTTGGTTTATTGAGACTAACCTAACAAATGACAGGTTAACGTAACTAAAATAAATAGCAACGAGAACATCACAGCAAGGCTAGAGTTTATTTTAAAAGAAAATCAGTAGCATATACATAGTACCTAGAGTAACGATTTGATTTATTCAAGGAAGAACACAGCAAGCCTCCGCAGCTGTAACAGCCTCATGCAGGAAGATCCCACCGTCGATGGCAACAGATCAAAACAAAATAGTTCTTGTTGCATAACAAAGAAAAAACCTCCAGTCAATGATGAAAAACTAGGGCAGATTAAGCTTCTGAACGAATCTACACAAAGATGAACATTGCGTATATTAGATCATAGAACTTGCGACCAAGAAAGTAGAAGAGGACCCACAATGTACATAACAGAGAGAGTAAAAAAAGAGAGAGGTTAAATTTAAGATCAGATCATAAATATTTACAAAGAGTAAAAGAAGAGAGAGATACATACATCCATTGACAAAGAGCACAGATCTCCATTTTGAACCAGTCAACCATTTTCGAGGTGCAGTCCAGTCCAACTTCCTCCATTTCACACATACACTCTATGGACGGACTCCCAGATATGCCACTCTCCCACTATGAACTTCTACAACTACCACCATCACTCCCAGTTCTTCGAACGTGCTTCAGCTTGAAAATAAGACTCTGTAACAATGTTTGATATATATAGAGGCACTGACAATTCTTAAGAAGACTCTGTAACAGCTTGAGAATTCTTTGACAATGTTTGATATATATAGGCACTTTCCGATCTCTTCACAATGTTGTTAGAACTGACGCTTGAAAAGAAGGCAAGGTAACAAACTTTAGAATAGGCGCGCTTCACAAAGCTTGAAAATATCTTCCTTACAAACTTGAAAATATCGTCCAGGTTGTGTAACAAACTTTTAATGAAAAGGAGTGGTAGCATGAAAATATCTTCCTTTAACGGATATAATAGATGCTTCTAGGCTTCCTTTCTTTCCTTTAACGGATAGAATGGATGCTTCCACGGGCGGCCACATCTACTTCAACGGATAGCATAAAAGAAGTGCGCCCACATCTACTTTTAAACCACCTTAAAACAATGTGCAGTGTATGCTTTATGCAACTAAATCAAGAGCCATTTTTATTTGCAAAAACTCTTTTAATTAGTACAATTACGTAATAAGACTTAAGACTCTGTACCTGGATGGTAGTATATATATAACATTATCTATTTGCTTTTTATTTTTAAATATAGAGTTTATATGTTTATTTTTAAATTACACCTTCATTTTATCTTATTATGAGTAATTTTAATAATCAATTTTATATCATTAAATTAAAAGGTTAAATTTTGATATTATAGTTTATATTTCAAGTTATAACCATTTTCATTAATGTAAATATAATTATGTAATGTTATCGTTTAATTTCATTATTAATATTATTATGCAATGTTATTTTCTAAACAAATATCTTATCTTTGCCATGTATTTTTTAATTCTAAAATTTAGCTTATTTTTATATAGGTTATTATTATTAAATACTATATTTTTAAAGAAATAAAGTTTTTGTTTTTAAATATATTATAGTCTAATTTTTTTGAAATGCATATTGTTTTAGAGTGAAAATTTTGAAAAAAAATTATACTTCTAAATATTTGATCTTTCTTACATCTGAACTTAGAAGGAATTACAAATTTCATACATTTTGAGCAATACACTAATACAATGTTTTAACAACAAATTTCTATTTTCAATTTTCAATTTACAAATTAAGAATATCCATGGTAAATCTAGATAGTTAAAAATATTTTTAATTGATTTTTTTAAATAGATATATGTTTAAATCATATATTACTTCTCTTACAATTGATAAAAATTATAATAATAACAGTTTTAAATAAAGTTAAAATTTGGTTATTTTTATGATTTTTTATAAATCTTGGTAATGTGAGATGTATGAAAACATAAGTGCCATGCCCACAAATTAGACCAATAATTCAAGATGCCTCATCAGTGTGACAACATGTTCCCTCAACAATGACATGACGAACTTGCGAGTGCTTCACTTACACTATGCCTCTAAGCTTATACTTTTGTTATACATTTAGTTAACAATGTTTAGTGGAATATAACATATAACCAAATCACATCTACGATTGCTCTTAACGTCAATCTTGCATAAACATAACATGTAATCATACTATCTTCATGAAAAAATAAATTTGCACCGAAATGTATAAATCACCATATACATGTGATACAAGTCTGCACGAATACAATGTGTATGGATTGGCCCTCATACAATTATAAGAAATAAAAATCCATAGTGTACTCCAGGATTGGGTGTGATTTATCAAACCCACTCTCTCACAAATATAAAACATTATGAATCAAATGTGAGCCTTCTCAATACTTGAGCATGGATTCTCAAGTCACCCTAAAATGCAATAAAATGTTTGCACAATTATTCATTGTTTACTTGAGTACAACTTCCCAAGCCAACCAAAAGATAAATTTGAATCCATACTTGAGTCACCCTACCTAATAGATTCTAACCTAATGTGAGTATTGTAGCGAATTATTTATACTAGACCTACAACAACTTGAAACACCTCCCAAATTTATATACACAAAGAACGTGTTGATGACTAGTATCCGAACTATACAAAATGGTTTTAAATAGTCTACCTCTCAAGGAACATATCAATCGTCTCAAAAGGACCTCATAGTTATCCCTCAATTCATAATGTGGGTTATGATTCACTGTAATGTTTTACCTTTTGCAAGTGTCAATTTTTTTTCTCCTCCAAATTCCAACCATTATGTATAAATACCCCCTCCAAAGGGTGGCAGGTGGACGTTAAATGTTTGTGAACACTAGCCACACCTTGATCTAACAATTCAACTTTGAAGTATAACAAAACCCCAATTTAATGTATCAATAGGTGCACACAAGTAGCATCACCTAGGATGGCCTATTAATCTTGACATTTACCAATTGGCTCGACTCATAGTGTGATCATCTCATGATGCCATTGAATAATATGTACCACTATGAACGCACATTGTGTGCCATGATCATTGTATTGACCTCTTCCTTGGTTCGTCATGCCACCCTGATGCCATCATGCCACACTAATCTAGTGACTCTTTTAATGTCGTAGTCAAATCTCATGTATTCACCATGTCTTGGTCCATATAATGTCTTGTTTTGCTTCATTGATCCCATATCAAGGGTGGAAGGTGGAAGGTCAAGTTTTGTGTCCCTTGGTCGCATTGTAAGCAGACACTCTAAATTTTTTATGTAACAAAACCACCATATAATATGTAAGTAGGTGCACAAAAGTAGTGGCACCCATGCTGACCTATGGGTCATGACATCTCCAACCTTGGTTGACTCATTATGCCATCATCCCATAATTTCATTGCACCACATGTGTTCGCATGCATACAATTCATGTGCCATGCTCCTCATCTTGTCCTCATATTCAATCCATCATGCCACATTGAGGTAATTGTTCCAAATTCATCCCATGACTCATATAATGTTGCGGCCTCATTATGGTCCCATCCCATGTCTCAACGATGTCTTGGTCCATCTCATTTCTTGTTTTGTCTCATGTCTCGATACCATATCAAGTGTAAGTGCATTTTTTCCTACTGTGACTTCCCCCCTTCACATGTGTGCTCATAAAAAGTGGTGTAGGAGAGGAACCCATGTCTTCTCAACACAAATCAACATCTCAACTCTCCATTTCATCCCATCATGAGAAAATTTACAAACGTTGGGCTAATTTTACAAATACTATGACACGCATTCCTCCATGTTCTTTGTCTGAGTTATAGTTGAGTAACATACGTGGACCAATCATAGGAGTGTTAAATCATTACACACTCACGAAATGTTATCTTCCTAAAAAATGAACCCCCTTGGAATCTTATCAATCCTTAAGCCATAAATACAATTAAAGTAAAACTTCAATTAAAGTAAAACTTCTCATGTTTGTGACATTGTATATCATCTACTTTGAATACTCAAACCTAACTACCATGTGCTAGATATCATTATGTATTTATATAATTAGGTAGCTAATTTGATTTCGATGCCAAATCAACAATAACACATGCCACTCCATACATGTGAAATGACCCTAGAATTTCAATGTCATATAAGAATCCTCCCCATAAGCTCATCGTCTCTAGTCATGAAGGAAGTGCCCTTAGGTCACTCTCACACATCTAAGATTCACCACCCTGAGTAACTAGCAATGATCCCATCTCCAAGTGGCTCATTAAGAATATGAAGTGGAGTAGCCTCGAGGACTACCTATACCAACTAAATTGTCTAGTATCTTTTCTCTTGGAATTTCTCATTCTACCCCTCAATGAGCTCCATCAGATATTGTAAAAGCTCATTTTAATCCTAGGATTACTCCCCCATACCTCATTGGAACTGTAGGGGAAGAAATCTCAAGCTTTAATGGAAGTTCCCTTTTTATACCGTCATGTGAAACTATTGTGTTGCGTTCTAGCTAATTGCATGGGGTTAAGCCCCTTTCACGTACCTCGCCACTTATGTCTTACATTCCTTTCTGTTACAACTATCCATGTGGAATTCATGACTTCCACATCACCATGGGAACAAAATACCCATGGGATTGCGACTAACACCTCAAGAAATCATAGGGATAGAGTTACCGTGGTGATGTCATTAACTTTTTTTATTTAGGGTGATGTGACACCCTCCACAAGGCTCCACTTAGAAATTTCCACGTGTCACCCATTTATATGCCACTTGGCCCCATAGAAAACCCCAAATCTATGTGACGCATGTTCTTTGTTTGAGGTTTCCACAAATATATGAGGCCACCACACATAACACACTAGCCATGTATCCCATCCAGGTATTATCATGACCTAAATGATTAACCTTACCCCCGAAAAGGAGGTCCTACCATATATTACCACTTGAATCGACTTCCCACGAGGTCCAAACTAGCAAGCCCTTCTCTCCTTCAGCTAATGAAATTAGAGTTCTTGTGACATACATAATCATGTTTTGGGATTTCATTGGTGCTTGGTCATGGTTCTCTACCACAGATGGCCTATTACGACTATAAGGAATATCCTTTAATGACTTAAGGCTCATACCACACACTTTTCCATACGAGTACATTTTTATATATATGGTAGTAAATATATTTAGAGATATCCCTCCTGAGCTTATATTGTGTGCACATACACAATGTCGTGTTATCCTTCCTGACCTTATAGAGGCTTTTTCCGGGTCTTCAATATATATATATATATATATATATATATATATATATATATAACATGCATATACTATCCTTCCTAAGCTTGGCACTAATAAAATGAGGTGTGACAGACAATATCTTAAATGCACAATTAAGTTGTACAAGGATTTATCAATTCATTCAAACTAATTCCCATTAGAGAAAATTCAATCTCATAATAGTTCAAGAATACACATGCCCCTTAGGATAATAATGAAATTAAACAAGTTTATGAATGCATGAAAGAATCCATTCAATTAACAAATAACCTTACAAGAATTCAATATTCCTCAAATATGCAGGAAACCACATTGCATACTAAATCACAGACATTGACCAACACATTAAATAAGTACCAATACATGCCTTAATTAAACACATTAAACATATTCTAAATATTAAAGTGCAAGACCTTTAGTATCAATTATCTTGTAAAATGTGTTGAACAAATGAGATTGGGACATTGACTCTCCACCCAACCGTAGACACACTACAACTAAGTCTTTGTTGTAATAGTCACCCCAATTCATATTTTGATACTTCAAGATGCGTGCTCAATGGATTGAATGAATGTTTCCCTTTGAAATAGGGACTCTATATGACCATCTACCTCCACATTCCAACTACTACATGCAGTCACTTTATCACATCGAATCCAAAGGAGCGCGCCTAAGAGATCCTCTTCCACCTCCCTATGCTTAATGGAATGAATTGTCTACTCCTTGCATTCTACTAGAAGCATATGGATATTCACTCTTTCTTCCCCCACAGTAGTGGCTGAAGTGTGATGGATGATGTTGTCTCCACTCCATTCTATTCCAAGAGTAACTCCTCAAGAGTCCATCTTGGTGGCTCTTTTCGACTACCATAATAAAACCATTTTTGGTTGCATGACAAAGACTCTAGTCACTTGTTATCTCTAATCTCGGCCATAGTGGTTATGTTTTTTTACAAAAATTCTCTGAAATCCCTCATTCAATTTACCTACTGGGGATTAAGGGAATGTTGTCATGGTAGCACAACTGATGTATTTCATTAAAATTCTTTCCTCCCTACATTTTGAATTCATACAAGGAAGTATGGTCCTTTTTTCTACTTTTTTGTTGTAACAGATCTGACCTACAAATTTAATAAAATGAAAATATTCGCAATATCTATCAATAATCCCAAAATAATGAGAGAAAAAAAATATAGAATCTTCAAATATTTATTAATCTAAACCCTTGAGGTAGGGTAACACCGTACAACTTGTAACACCCCCAATTCATGTGATTGCATTTTAAAGTTAGATACTTGAACTTTAAATCCTAAGGGGAGTGGACCCCAAAGGATAATTATTTTGTGAATGTAATTAAACATTTAAATGAGGAAATGAATAAATTATTGTGGTGCAGATTGACCAAAATGAGATGATGAGATCACTTGCTAAATCTGCGAGGATGGATGAGGCAAATATTTCCCCACAGCCTTTCAAAAATCCTTGAAAGACAGTAAGTTTTAAATTTAGATTTTTGAGGAAAAATTTGAATTTCCCCAATGATAAGGAAAGTAGTTGGGAAGAGGTAAAAAGCTGGAAAAGCTGAGGAAAAGCATAAAACAGCTTTAAAGAATCCCTAAATTGGGAAGCCTAGGAAAACAGGAAGAAAATCATCCTGAGATTCTAGACGCAGAATTAGAAACATGCTTTGGGGAACAATAGCTTAAATAAGCTGCTCTTGTACAGATTAGGGTTGATCTGTTCCAGGAGGTGATCTGAGCTCGAGGGTGAGTTCTGGGAGACAGAAGAACTCTAAGGTTGGGAGGTTGGTCTGCTGCACGAGTGGTATGTCTCTGAGTTAAATTGTTTTCCTGTTTATTATGGAATGAATTGGCTACATATAAAAACAAAATTTGTCTCTAAGGTATTAAATTTTAGTAGTCTACATTTAACAGAACTTAATCATCAGGAAGTAACCTGATAATTCTGTATAGTTGTAGAGGAAGATCCTGTAAAGTAGAATTCCATAGAAAGTCTAAACCAAGATTGGCTTAAATCTGAGGAAAACTTGTTCTTTCAGAAAAAAGTTGTGAAATTGGTTTAATCTACTTCTGTTTCCTAGCATAATTTTTATATAGCTACAAGAGAGACAGAAATTGAATTCACTGTAGTATACTGGATTAACAACAAGAAATGAACTAAAATTTATACTGTGTATGAAAGAACGGAATGAGAGACGTTATAAACTGACCTTAGGGTCAGCTAGCCATTCCATTATAATTCCAGAAAATTAAATGGTCTAAATCAACAAGGTTGCATATAAGCCACACTTAGTCTAGTGGAGAAAAGGAGTAAATATTTATAAAAAAAAAAACAAAAGAGTTATCAGAGACAATGCCCTCGTGACACTACTCTAATATTATAGCACTGAAAATGATTACATAGAGTGTAGAAATTATGATTAAACAGTTGAGAGGTATAGGAGAAAAGAGTAAATTATTTTCAAAAGTATATAACAGTAACATATATGTGACCACTATTTCCCTTGAACAAGAGGAAAAAGGGAATGAATTCCAATCCCATAACCAGCTCTACAGAAACACCTACCACCAAACACATAGGTAGACAAGACCTATATATAGATATAAGTAAATGGGAAGAAACTGGCAAATAGAAATATATATATACAACTTTGGAAAATAGCAGAATATAAATTCTAGAATTTTATACATATTAACCATATGTTTATAAATGAGAATGGACTCATAATTCCCCGCATGCCATTCATATGTCTAGACAGATAATGGTAAAACAAGTTCAATGTAACCATGAACAGAGGAAACTGTAATTATGATACAAGTACCAGAGTGGAGATTTCTACCCGCAGACAAGAATAAACGAAGTACATCAGAAGAAGAGATAAAAATCACATATAACTATCTGGAAATTCTGATGAATGCCACTAAGAAATCTGGAACAACATTAGTATTACCGAGAACCAGATATTGTTCAGACGAGAAAACTAAACGAAGAAAAATTCCATGGTATGAAATCATACACATGATTCATACAGTCCATGTACATTTATACTATGGCATAGTATATCGAATTCGACCTACGACAATAGGGAATACATATATGTCCAAAATTATCGAAATACATGCTGAGCCTATCAGGCTGGGGTATAAAACTCACAACCCCTATCTCAACAGAACAAATTTAAACGAGCGCATCCAGGAGTGACAACGATAACAAGAAAAAAAAACAAAATCACGACTCTGATAGAGTCTCGTTCCTCAAGGAACACTGCGCAACTTCACAAGAGAACAATGTTTCGACGCCCACGAAACAACGCAACAAAATATGGGAAGTAATCCCATAAGTATACCGACCTGGACGGCCAAGAGACCGATGTTAGCATCCATAACGATTGAAAGGGTTACTAACTGCTTTCATAAGCATGCAAGAGCTCTCCGGTTACCTGTAGAAAACAAATTCAAACCCAAAATGGGAATTAGCCATTTGCGCCATCGTGGGGAAACAAGTGAATGAAGAAAATACTCATGGTGTTAAAAACACTACCTGTGAAACGCAAATCTCAGATGCGCCGAGCCCTGGAATTGAAAATTAAACAGAGAGGGATTAATATGAAACACCCTCGAATATAATATGGAGGAATCAACAATTATATGCTGAGACGGGACGAACAAGACCCCACCTCATAAAGCTCCACTCAACAGTAGACGTCCGCCTGAAGAGATGTGAAGCACGCTACACAGGAGGCATAAAACAAATTAGTCTCATTTTATGAAATCACCAGAGTAGGGTCGACGATAACCCTGAAAATGGAAACCAACCACACTTTGCGCTGAGAGTATAACTTGAAAATCATAAAACAAGATGCATTCACCTTACTGATGATTGAATATATACTCAGAACCGGCGTATGTCCAGTTACGAGCACCCTTCTGAATCATTCAAACCTACAATAGGAAAAAATGAGCGCGGAGGCAATTACCTGACATCGTGTTGGTGAAACAGAGGCATCATAATTCTTCTCTGCAACGGAGAATCGTAAACCCTCGACAGAAGTAGAATTGTGCAGACGCAGAGGAGCACAACAAATTGATGAATGCGGAAAACCGACTTAACTCTACACCCAAGGCTTATATAATTCTTCGAAAACCACCTGAACACTAATCGGAATTGATCGCCATCGTCCACTTGGCAGAATCATAGAAGCTAAGTCACGGATCGAAGGGTAGCAGTGGAGAGTTAAGACCGTCGTATAACATTAATGGGGGTAGATCCGAATTGAATTCATATGTCCTGTGCATATACCGGCATGAGTGTTGTACGCGACGTAGGCCGAGCATGCCAGCGACGTGGATTCACCATGTAAGAAAACAAAGGGGTATGGGAAACCACATAAACCATACAATACTCATTTAATTATCATGACGCCTGACGTGGATAAAAATTTCGCCACGGCGATGCACAGAGAAACCCAAATCAATTGTGACTATACGCTCTACGTGCAGAATGATCCCAATGCCCAGTACCATATCTTAAATTGATTAAAAATATTATGTACAATGATGGGTGGTCATATCAACCCAGGAGTATATACATGTTAATGCCAAACGCATGAAAAAGTCAATTCATAATATTATGTACATCGAATTATATGAAAAATCGATACCCCAAAGTCTATACCAATATACATGGCGTAAAAATCGTAGCTATGGATAGTGGAAGGGTTGAAAATTCCTTGGGCAAAGGCTCATTCAAATCATGTTATATAATACATGTTCATGGTCCATATGGTTGATTTTAGATTCAATAATTAAATGAGATATGTGACCATTAAGTCAAAGGTGAGTTCTCAAGGTTATGCGAGACGTGTATTAAGAATAAAGTTATATAAAATTTTCCTTGCACTTGGAGTAAAAACAACATAAGGTAAGAAGTAGTGGTAGAAGGTTTACTTGCGACATGATGTGATGATGAAAAGTATCATGGTGAAAAGATTGGAAATGTCATAATAAACCTATGCTTAAAAGCCTGAATTCGTGAAGGAAAAATTTGTTTTCTGTGTGAAATTTGGAGGTGTGACAAATGGTATTGGAGCCCAAGTTATAAAACTGGGTTGGTGACATTGTGCTCACAATTGTTGTGTACTCACTGTGTAATTTTATTGCTGTAACAAAAGGTTGTTTTTTTTGTTGTTCTTTTCGTTTCACTGACCTGTGCTATGTAGTGTACAGTGGGCAGTGGGGTGATAGAATGGAAGAAGGTGGCGAAATTTATGTAGATCTGCGTGGTGAGCCAGATCCCAATGCGGCCATGATGGCTATGTTGCAAAATTTGCAACAAGAATTGGCTGAGATAAAAAGCCAGAATGACAGATTGTCATTAGCCAGTGAGGAGCAGGAAAAGCTCATCAGGGAATTAACCTCACGGAATAGCCAAGAAGGCGAAGGTTCCGGAAAGAGGAAAACTGATGAATCTGATGAGGAAGATGCTATTAGGCATCAGAATAAGCAGAAAAAGGAATTACAAGGGGAATTCCGAAAAATAAAACCTCCCTCCTATGATGGGGAGAAGGAGGAAGATGCTGAAGCCTGGTCGCTGAATATGATTAATTATTTCCAGGTTTATGAATATGAAAGCAATCTGAAGGCCAGATTAGCTGTCTACCAGCTACAAGGTAAGGCTACCTTATGGTGGGAGGAGACAAAGATGGTGCATGCCATAGATGAAAAGACAGTTACTTGGGAAGATTTCCAGGCTAAATTCAAGAATCGCTACTTGAATGAACGGTACTATGATGACAAAGCAAAAGAATTTCATGAGCTTAGATTGGGACAACTCACTATCGATGAGTTTGTTACTAAATTTACCAATCTATTAAGATATGTACCTTACATAAGGGAAGAAAAGGCAAAGGTACAGAGGTTTCTGAATTGTTTGCCTGCGGTATACAAAGAGAAAATTGAGTTTGACAACCCAAAAACAATGGACGAAGCTGTTAGAAAAGCTAGATTGTGTTACCAACAGTTCAAAGGAAAAACTGATCAAGGGAAAATTTGGGTAAATAAGAATGAATCTAAAGGGAGAAAACAGAAACCAGCGTATCTGAAGAATTTTGGCAGAGATCATCAGCGGAAAAGGTTTAGTAAACCCAAAGAAAGTCAAACTGCACAGTCTCAAGTGGCTTCAAAACCAATAGATGGAGACAGTAAAAAGGAGGGGATAGTCAGAATGAAGGAGCCCTTGAAATGTTGGGGCTATGGAGGACCCCATCTTTTGAGGGACTGCCCTCATTGAAACACTCATATGCTCATGAGGGATCGGGAAGCGACAAAAGTAAATGATGTAGCCAGAAACATACCAACTATCAGTGCAGCCCTAGAAAATCGGCAAGCAGAACATCAAGCAACCATGGTGGAAATGGAGGGTAAGATTTCTGACCTACCTGTTACTGTTCTGATTGATCCAGGTGCTTCTTTGAGTTACATTAGTCCAAATATTGTAGAAAAATGTAACTTAAAAACTGAAAAATTTCAACAGTCATGGTTGGTACAGCTGGCCACTAGAACAAAAAGAAAGGTAACACATAAACTTCCTAGAACAGAAATCCAATTAAATGAGTTTTGAACAGAAGTGAATTTGAACATTCTACCCTTAGGGTCATATGATCTATTGATAGGAATGGATTGGCTGGAAAAGAAGAAAGCTTTGATGAATTGCTGGGATAAGACTTTGCATTGTGTAGATGAGGAAGGGAAAATTTTTATTCTCAAAGGGAAATTAAAACCTATTTCTGTAAGACAAATTTCAGCATTGCAATTAAAAAGAACAGCTAGAAAAGGACACCAAGTTTATGCAGTGCATGTAGAAGAAACAGAACAGAAAACTGAAGAAGAATTACTGGATGTTGTAACAGTAATAAGAGAATTCAAGGAAGTTTTTCCAAAGGAAATCCCTCATCTTCCCCCCAAAAGAGAGATTGACTTCTCAATCGATTTGGTGCCGGGAGCAACACCTGTTTCACAAGCACCTTATCGAATGAGTCCTCCTGAACTTATGGAACTGAAAATGAAATTGCAAGAACTGCTAGATAAAGGGTATATCAGACCGAGTGTGTCTCCTTGGGGAGCACCAGTGCTGTTCGTGAAAAAGAAAGATGTAACTTTCAGGATGTGCATTGATTATCGGCAACTGAATAAGTTGACCATTAAAAATAGATATCCTTTGCCTACAATTGATGATATTTTTGATCAAGTGAGAGGAGCTTCAGTATTCTCGAAAATTGACTTAAGAACTGGTTACCACCAGCTTAGAATTAAAGAGGAAGACATCAGCAAAACAGCCTTTCGAACTAGGTATGGCCACTACGAATTTGTAGTCCTACCTTTTGGTTTGACAAACGCCCCTGCCACATTCATGTGCCTAATGAACAGTGTGTTAAACAAGTACTTGGATAAATTTGTCCTTGTGTTCATAGATGATATTTTAGTTTACTCAAACAGTGAGGAGGAACACAAAGAACACCTGAGAATAGTATTGCAAACTCTAAAGGAAAATCAGCTATACGCTAAATTTAGCAAATGTGAGTTCTATAAGGATAAGATCCAATACTTGGGTCATATTATTTCTGAACAAGGCCTTACTGTTGATCCGGAGAAGATAAAGGCTATAAAAGAATGGCCAGTACCTGCTGATGTTTCAGCAGTTAGATCATTCATGGGGATTGCCGGCTATTATCGCAGATTTGTGGAGAGATTTTCTGCCATAGCACATCCCATCACTTCCTTACAAAGGAAAGGTGTCCAGTTTGAATGGAATGAAAAATGCCAAAACAGTTTCAACCAATTAAAACTGAAACTTACTACAGCCCCTATACTGAAGATTGCAGATCCTGATAAGGAAATTGTGGTATGTACGGATGCATGTAGAGAAGGATTGGGAGGAGTTCTTTTGCAGGAAAATTCAGTGATTGCCTATGAATCCAGGAAACTGAAGATACACGAATAGAATTATAGTGCCTATGATTTAGAATTAGCAGCTGTTATTCATGCTTTGAAAATGTGGCGGCACTATCTTCTTGGAAAATAATTTACATTGATGACTGATCATATTAGTCTTAAATATTTCTTTTCCCAAACTGATTTGAATTCTAGACAAGCCAGATGGCTGTCCTTTTTAAGTGAGTTTGACATGGACATAAAACATATTAGAGGGAAGGAAAATAAAGTTGTTGATGCATTCAGCAGAAATGCTTGTCAGAATATCAATAATATTGGAAGTAGTGCTCAGATTGATGTAGAAGAATTGGTGAATAAGGCAACAAACCAAGCCCCAAATTATGAAACACTTCTGGTGCAATTACAGGAAAAGGAGAAAACTGATTTCACTCAAAACCAAAAAGCGCTGATCTGTTATAAAAACAGATTGTATATTCCCAATGTAGAGTCCTTAAAAAGAGAAATTCTGGATGAGTACCACAAACAACCTTATGCAGGACATCCAGGATATCAGAAAATGTTAACAGCCCTGAAAAAGAAGTTGTTCTGGCCAGGAATGAAGAGAGATGTAGCATAATATTTAAGTAGATGCATGGAATGTCAACTAGTTAAGGTTGAACATCAGCATCCTGCCGGCCTTCTGAACACTTTGCCCATTGCAGAATGGAAGTGGGACACCATTTCCATGGATTTCATTACAGGGTTACCCAAAACCAAATACCAGCATGATTCTGTAATGGTAGTAGTGGACACTTTAACCAAAGTTGCTCACTTTATACCAGTGAATTCCACCTTTGGAACAACTCAAGTAGCGAATGTGTTCTTGAAGGAGGTAGTAAGGCTCCATGGGGTTCCTAAGGTGATTGTTTTTTATAGGGATGCTAAGTTTACAACAGCCTTTTGGAAGGGATTATTTGGAGGAATGGGCACTAAATTGAATTTTATTACTGCCTACCACCCTCAGACTGATGGTCAAACGGAAAGAACTAATCAAATTTTGGAGGAAATGCTGAGAATGTATGTGATGGATAGACCCTCAAAGTGGGAATATTTCTTACATTTAGCTGAATTTGCCTATAATAACAACTATCAATCCTCCATCAAAATGAGTCCGTTTGAGGCACTGTATGGAAGGAAGTGTTGTACTCCTTTGAGCTGGAGTCAGCCAGAAGACAAACTAATGTTGGGACCAGATGCTTTACAAGAAATGGAAGGAATTGTCAAACAGATACAAAAGAACATCAAGACAGCACAAGATCGCCAGAAGAGTTATGCAGATAAGAAAAGAGTGCATAGAGAATTTAAAGTTGGGGAGCATGTATATTGTGTATTAAACCCAAAAAGAGCACCCTTTATGCTGGGATTTGTGCAAAATTGGCCCCTAGATACTGTGGTCCCTTTGAAGTATTAGAAAGGGTGGGACCAGTGGCTTACAAGCTGACCTTACCACCCCATGTTAGAGTTCATGATGTATTTCATGTTTCATTGTTAAAAAGATATGTGCATGATGCTTCTCACATAGTTGATTGGAATGTTGTACAGGTGGAACCAGAAGGGGAGTTTCTACCAGAACCGCTTCAAATATTGGAGCGGGAAGAAATTGAATTGAGAAGCAGAACGGTAGCAAGAGTAAAGGTGCATTGGAAGAACTTTACTGCTGAAGAAGCTACCTAGGAACGAGAGACTGAAATGATGGAAAAATATCCATTTTTATTTGCAAAATAAACTCTGGTAGTTGAATAACAACACCAAGGACGGTGTTTATTTTCAGAGGGGGAATATGTAACACCCCCAATTCATGTGATTGCATTTTAAAGTTAGATACTTGAACTTTAAATCCTAAGGGGAGTGGACCCCAAAGGATAATGATTTTGTGAATGTAATTAGACATTTAAATGAGGAAATGAATAAATTATTGTGGTGCATATTGACCAAAATGAGATGATGAGATCACTTGCTAAATCTTTGAGGATGGATGAGGCAAATATTTCCCCACATCCTTTCAAAAATCCTTGAAAGACAGTAAGTTTTAAATTTAGATTTTTGAGGAAAAATCTGAATTTCCCCAATGATGAGGAAAGTAGTTGGGAAGAGGTAAAAAGCTGGAAAAGCTGAGGAAAAGCATAAAATAGCTTTAAAGAATCCCTAAATTGGGAAGCCTAGGCAAACAGGAAGAAAAGCATCCTGAGATTCTGGACGCAGAATTAGAAACATGTTTTGAGTTGGGAAGAGGTAAAAAGCTGGAAAAGCTGAGGAAAAGCATAAAACAGCTTTAAAGAATCCCTAAATTGGGAAGCCTAGGCAAACAGGAAGAAAAGCATCCTGAGATTCTGGACGCAGAATTAGAAACATGCTTTGTGGAACAATAGATTAAATAAGCTGCTCTTGTACAGATTAGGGGTTGATCTGTTCTAGGAGGTGATCTTAGCTCGGGGGTGAGTTCTGGGAGACAGAAGAAATCTAAGGTTGGGAGGTTGGTCTGCTGCATGAGTGGTATGTCTCTGAGTTAAATTGTCTTCCTGTTTATTATGGCATGAATTGGCTACATATAAAAACAAAATTTGTCTCTAAGGTATTAAATTTTAGTAGTCTACATTTAACAGAACTTAATCATCAGGCAGTAACCTGATAATTCTGTATAGTTGTAGAGGAAGATCCTGTAAAGTAGAATTCCATAGAAATTCTAAACCAAGATTGGCTTAAATCTGAGGAAAACTTGTTCTTTCATGAAAAAGTTGTGAAATTGGTTTAATCTGCTTCTGTTTCCTAGCATAATTTTTATATAGCTACAAGAGAGACAGAAATTGAATTCACTGTAGTATACTAGATTAACAGCAGGAAATGAATTAAAATTTATACTGTGTATGAAAGAACGGAATGAGAGACGTTATAAACTAACCTCAGGGTCAGCTAACCATTCCATTATAATTCCAGAAAATTAAATGGTCTAAATCAACAAGGTTGTATATAAGCCACACTTAGTCTAGTGGAGAAAAGGAGTAAATATTTATAAATAAAAAAACAAAAGAGTTATCAGAGACAATGGCATCGTGACACTACTCTAATATTATAGCACTAAAAATGATTACATAGAGTGTAGAAATTATGATTAAACAGTTGAGAGGTATAGGAGCAAAGAGTAAATTATTTTCAAAAGTATATAACAGTAACATATATGTGACCACTATTTCCCTTGAACAAGAGGAAAAAGGGAATGAATTCCAATCCCATAACCAGCTCTACAGAAACACCTACCACCAAACACATAGGTAGACAAGAGCTGTATATAGATATAAGTAAATGGGAAGAAACTGGCAAATAGAAATATATATATACAACTTTGGAAAATAGCAGAATATAAATTCTAGAATTTTATACATATTAACCATATAAGTTTATAAAATGAGAATGGACTCATAATCTCCGCATTCCATTCATATGTCTAGATGATAATGGTAAAACAAGTTCAATGTAACCATGAACAGAGGAAACTGTAATTATGATACAAGTACCAGAGTGGAGATTTCTACCCGCAGACAAGAATAAACGAAGTACATCGGAAGAAGAGATAAAAATCACATATAACTATCTGGAAATTCTGATGAATGCCACTAAGAAATCTGGAACAACATTAGTATTACCGAGAACCAAATATTGTTCAGACGAGCAAACTAAACAAAGCAAAATTCCATGGTATGAAATCATACACACAATTCATACAGTCCATGTACATTTATACTATGGCATAGTATATCGAATTCGACCTACGACAATAGGGAATACATATCTGTCCAAAATTATCGAAATACATGCTGAGCCTATCAGGCTGGGGTATAAAAATCACAACCCCTATCTCAACAGAACAAATTTAAACGAGCGCCATCTAGGAGTGACAACGATAACAAGAAAAAAAAACAAAATCACGACTCTGATAGAGTCTCGTTCCTCAAGGAACACTGCGCAACTTCACAAGAGAACAATGTTTCGATGCCCACGAAACAACGCAACAAAAGAGGGGAAGTAATCCCATAAGTATACCGACCTGGACGGCCAAGAGACCGATGTTAGCATCCATAACGATTGAAAGGGTTACTAACTGCTTTCATAAGCATGCAAGAGCTCTCCGGTTACCTGTAGAAAACAAATTCAAACCCAAAATGGGAATTAGCCATTTGCGCCATTGTGGGGAAACAAGTGAATGAAGAAAATACTCATGGTGTTAAAAACACTACCTGTGAAATGCAAATCTCAGATGCACCGAGCCCTGGAATCGAAAATTAAACAGAGAGGGATTAATACGAAACACCCTCGAATATAATATGGAGGAATCAACAATTATATGCGGAGATGGGACGAACAAGACCCCACCCCTTAAAGCTCCACTGAACAGTAGACGTTTGCCTGAAGAGATGTGAAGCACGCTACACAGGAGGCATAAAACAAATTAGTCTCATTTCATGAAATCGCCAGAGTAGGGTCGACGATAACCCTGAAAATGGAAACCAACCACACTTTGCGCTGAGAGTATAACTTGAAAATTGTAAAACAAGATGCATTCACCTTACTGATGATTGAATATATACTCAGAACCGGCGTATGGCTAGTTACGAGCAACTTTCTAAATCATTAAAACCTACAATAGGAGAAAATGAGCGCGGAGGTAATTACCTGACATCGTGTTGGTGAAACAGAGGCGCCATAATTCTTCTCTGCAACGGAGAATCGCAAACCCTCGGCAGAAGTAGAATTGTGCAGACGCAGAGGAGCACAACAAATTGATGAATGCGGAAAACCGACTTAACTCTACACCCAGGGCTTATATAATTCTTCGAAAACCACCAAAACCCTAACCGGAATTGATCGCCATCGTCCACTTGGCAGAATCGTAGAAGCTAAGTCACGGATCGAAGGGTAGCAGTGGAGATTTAAGACCGTCGTATAACATTAATGGGGGTAGATCCGAATTGAATTCATATGTCCTGTGCATATACCGGCGTGAGTATTGTACGCCACGTAGGCCGAGCATGCCAGCAACGTGGATTCACCATGTAAGCAAACAAAGGGGTATGGGAAACCACATAAACCATACAATACTCATTTAATTATCATGATGCCTGACGTGGATAAAAATTTCACTGCGGCGATGCACAGAGAAACCCAAATCAATTGTGACTATACGCTCTACGTGCAGAATGATCCCAATGCCCAGTACCATATCTTAAATCGATTAAAAATCTTATGTACAATGATGGGTGGTCATATCAACCCAGGCGTATATACATGTTAATGCCAAACGCATGAAAAAGTCAATTCATAATATTATGTACATCGAATTATATGAAAAATCGATACCCCAAAGTCTATACCAATATACATGGCGTAAAAATCGTAGCTATGGATAGTGGAAGGGTCGAAAATGCCTTGGGAAAAGGCTCATTCAAATCATGTTATATAATACATGTTCATGGTCCATATGGTTGATTTTAGATTCAATAATTAAATGAGATATGTGACCATTAAGTAAAAGGTGAGTTCTCGAGGTTATGCGAGACGTGTATAAAGAATAAAGTTATATAAAATTATCCTTGCACTTGGAGTAAAAACAACATAAGGTAAGAAGTAGTGGTAGAAGGTTTACTTGTGACATGATGTGATGATGAAAAGTATCATGGTGAAAAGATTGGAAATGTCATAATAAACCTATGCTTAAAAGCCTGAATTCGTGAAGGAAAATTTTTTTTTCTGTGTGAAATTTGGAGGTGTGACACAACTACTCCTTAAGGAAGGAGATCACTCCAGAAGCCATATTATTGTCAATACAATAGTCCTTAACGTCCCTCAATGGAGAGTCTCTAGCCTCTATATAGGCTTCATACATAAAATACAATGGGTAGCTACCATGGGTCATACATCCAATACCATGGGCTTACAACATTATTTCCTAACTACTTGTAGTCCCTTGCCTAATGTGGGTTAACCACTCTATTTATTAATTATGGCTCATGTATTTATCATCCTTACATTACATTATTTCCATGGGTACCTCCCCATTTACCCCATATGGTCCCCCCTAAGTATACATCATATTATCCCACCTAGGTATACCTCAATTATCCCCCCTAGGTATACCACAATATTGTCAGTTTTGTGTTTTCTTATTTTTAATCGGCCTCTTTCTAAAATTATGTTTACATAGCCAACACCATTTTTTTATTAATGAAACTATGTTCATCATTATCATACTTTTTATTTTTTATGCACTGATGTGATTCTCCTTCTCATCAAAAATTGAGTTCTCTTGATTTCTTTGATGACCGCCTTTTTTCCTTTGTTGTTAATGTGCCCTATTTTATAGTGATATGTTGTTTGGAGCATTGTTTTTGGATTTATTGGAGCACTCTTGCTAATTTATTGAATCTTCCCTACAACTTCATTATATCTCTAATAGATTCCACTCCATGTATACTATCTTTTAATATCTTTATGGATGCTGGATGAATCCCTCTTAATTGGATTTTGCAATATTTTTGTTGCCTTCGGTTACCAACATGATACCATTTAAAGTTAAACCCATACATCTAAAGCTGATTAATAAAAAAAATTCTTTGGCAATAGATTCTGGTGTAACACAATATATAACTTGTCACGAAGGTTGGATAAGGAAAATCGGGACTCGTATTTCAATCATAGTGTTCAAGTAAGAGATGATATCAACCATAAAATTCATTGAGTTGAAGTGGTGGAACTGCCTCTAAGACTTTGAGATAGTATGGGTGTACTGATTTGCAGGAAGGAGAAATTGGAATGTCAATCCATTCACTCCATATTGATTAACAATAAGACCTTCAATTTTTTTTCTATTCCTTATAGTAAAATCAACCATTGTGTTTATGACCTACATTAAGCCTTTAAAGGGGATGATATTTCCAATATAGGTGTACTTTCTCCATGAGATGGTCTTCCTGAAGTTTGAAGTGACAACGTATTCTCACCAATTCATTTGAAAGAGAAACATAACTTCCCAAGCAATGACTAAAAGGATTTCTAAAACCCTCTAAGAAAAATGGTTGCTCTATGATAGAAGCTTCATGATTTAGAGGTGTATGTAGTCTAGTTATACAAATATCATCCTAAAAATCCTTTCTTTTTAAATATTCTACTCTCTAAAAAAATCATGATCTTGTTTGCACTATGATTAACATTATCAATAGAAAAATCTTAGATGGAGGATCCCCTTTTTTCCTAAATCTATGGAGATGTTTTTTATTCCTTAATCTTCATCATATTTAGTAGAATACACTAATTCAAAAAGGAAGAGGTCATGACCTTGAGCTATTTAGATCTCTCTGAGAAGCACAATGTGTAATATTAAGAAAGTGGGAAATGGAATTGATATCATTTGTTGATGGTAGAGATTTCAGATGAGGTTTTGCACCACCACAGGGCAAGGTAATAAGCATATGTATATGATATATGGAGCTTATTTCTCTTTTTACAATACTTTCAATAGGCAAATCTTCCACCAAAATTATTTTTCAATGTCATTTAACCCTTGGAAGCTTGTAAAGGTATCTGGACATCTCAAAAATAAGTAGTTGTCTTTGATAATGGCTACAAGTCTTGGAATAGGATAAATAAAGAAGTTGTGAAATAACATAGCAATGTGGAAATATTACAATTTCAATATAATTGAAATAGCCTATACCATGAGATTCACTCATGCAAAGTTTTAGCAAATGATATTGGTCAAATTATACAAGCCACTTGTTCGCGTGACTAACTCCTACATTGCTCACTGAAAATGGGATATTCTTCTTTACTATTGTGAAATTCAAACATGTCACGAGAACATATTTTATAATTTATTTTCATGGTCAAGTCCTTTCATAAGCAAGAAACACATACGTGGGAAAATTAAAATTAAGTTTATTGGTTACCAAGTTCATAATATATGAGAAAAAAACCTTTATAGTATGGTGTAATTGTTTTAACCAACGAACCAAGTTAGCTATGTCATTACAAACATCTCCAAGAGTACTCATTGGGAGATATAAAATAGAAAAACATGTTTATGAACTCAATGTACTTGTTTACAGAGGGCCAAATACGATGCAACCTACGATGCATTTTATCCAGATTCTTCAATTCAGGTTAGAAGAAACTATCCAACATCGAGAGAATATCCCCACTCATTGGATGAATCATTTTCCTTATCCTTTTCCAAAGAATCCCATGAAGGTTTTAGTGGCTTTAGATTATCAAAAATTTAAATCAATTTTGAAATCAAGGATGTACCACTTGCATTAAAAAAAAGCCGTTGATATGGCATGAGTAGTTGCAGTTTTGATGCCTAAATTTAGGGGATGTGTTATAATGGAATCATGGGCTACCACCACTCATTATTTTCTTTCCATTTGTTTACTATCTACTTGAGAAGTTCTGACACAAAACTAGCCTGGGAATGCGAGTGAGCATATTGGTCCATTAAAGTTGCTCATTAAGTGCAAAAATAAGAATTCTCAATTGAAATATGAGAAGATCAATTATTCCATGGAAGACCCACTGAAAAATTATGTTAAGAAGGATGAAGAGGGTACTAGGAATGATAAATACTCAGTTTCTAGGCATGGATATGTAAGTTTTTTTATTCTCCCTCTTGGCATAAATTGTGATTGAGTATAGATTCAAGGTTACTTTAATTTTTCCCAAATTTTCCTCGAGGATTGTCCTAATTTTGTTTCTTATAGTGATACCTGATGCCTACAGTGTGAAATAAAAGATAAATATAACTCAACATTATACAACAGAACATTAAACCGACATTCAAGGACCATCCTCATTTTGTTGCCTTAATTATCACTTGACGAAGCTAGTCGGAAATAAAAGAGCATGCACCTCTGTAGGGAATTAACGGTTGTTTGTTGTTTGCATGCCTCAGTTGACACTTCAGTTGATGATACACACCCATGCATTAAGTGATCACTCCTAATTTAACACTCCTAAATTGGCCTGTATATCTTTAGTTGAAATATACATGTGAAAGACGTATAATATTTCTATTTTTTCAAACTACTCTACTAGTAATTCAACTTTGGCTTTGTCTTACTAGGAAGACATCTCACAGAGTTGTCATAGTTTGGAAATTTTGAGACAATTCCTCTACATTCTCCCACTTTTCCAACTCTTTGTCGAGAAAAATATGAATCCCATTGATGGATGGTTAGTAATTGTTGTACATTAGCATGGTGAGAGTGAGTTTCAAAAGGAAATGAAAAGAAAGGAAAATGAAAGCTGTGGAATTCCATACATTCATTCAGTCTATCAGTTCTTTGGATAAAATTATGTGTCTGCTTCCTGAAACCAACAAAATGAATTATTCATGAACCCTCGCAAGAGGATTCACCTGCACTCTTTACCAATGTTGCATGAATTATACTCGTATAAGACTTGCATTTCTATTTTCTTAGAATCCCATGTAATATTTTGGAGTGACCTTTATAAGTCTTGTATAAGACTCATAAGACATTTTCTTCCCTCCATTTTCCCTTTCCGTCTACATGATTTCCAACAAAAAAGGAAAAAAATAGAATTTTGAGGGTCTTCACGGGTCTTACATGGGTTAAATGTGATTTTAATGCAGGCGGATGAGTTTAACATGGGTGTTCATGGGTACTTGTAAGAACTACAATTTCTATGTGAGTGACATGTCTCACTATAAGACCCATCAAGACTCGCGGGTAGTCACGGGTCTTATAAGGGTCATACTTAATGGCTCTCTACATGCATTTCTTTTTTTCTCAAACACCGTACTCTGTGAACCTGAGTTTTTGACCTCCATTAGCATACTAGTGATTTAAAAACAAGTTAGGAGCTTTCCTACTACCATCAAACTATTACATATCCTCATCTTTTGTGTTTCATGAAGAGTAATATATTTCAATCTTCAAGACAAAATTGTAGAAGAGGTGAGGAGGAATGGATTTCATGCATATTCATAATATTCATAAAATCCATGCCCAAATGCAAGCTATGGAGAGAAACAAGAATTAGTAACATCAAGTGAGTTTTTTTTTTATGGAATGTCCATTAACATCATTAGAAATCCCACACGACAATAATTTCTGAAATATTTTTTTTTCTCGTCTACAAGTTTCTTATTAGTTCATACATAAGCCTAGTTCGTTTTCAAGTATTATGAATTTTATCAAAAATCATATCCATTTTGTAAAATAGATTGTGGATATGAGTAGAAAAAGTTTTTTGGCACAAGTACTCCAATCTCATCTCTAGTGGCTATACCAAGAGAAGTTATGGTAGAAAAATTTGTCCTTGGGTCCATCCTGGTTTGGCTACTAATAATATGTTCTATTTCCCATATTGTAGACAGTGACCACCTATCTTTGAAAAAGGTACAACATGTTTTCAAATTTTGGAATTTGGTGGATGTTAGACAACACTAGGTAATTTTTTTGACCTGTCTTTACATTCCAATATATTCCTGCAATGTGAATTAGTTCAACGCTAAGGGTTCAATAGTAAATTTATGAATCTTATGGCATTTTTTCTAGTCTAAAATTTTAAAAGTTTTAGAACTTTTACTTCTTCTTTTTTTCATTTAAAATCAATTAAAAAATTTCCTTCATATCTATAAAGTATTGAATACATGATTTTATCCACAGTTATGCATGTGCCTGAAAAGTAACTGACATAATAATCAACATTCATATATTCATTAGAGAAATTTATCCCTCATTAGTAATATCATATAATACTTGCATATCCATCAACAATGGAGCAAATACAAATCATCTAATACCCACATAGCCATCAAAAATGGAGTAAAAAGAACAAAAAGAGTTTATGTTGGAGGGCTCTAGCTCAGTTATAAGGTTAAATAAATTAGAGCAGGTGTTTGATTCCCATAACAAACAATTTCTTTGTTGCCATTACAAAGGACAAGAAAGGTGTTGTTATATAGTAATCAGGGTGGAAAAGATGTATTTCCATACATTTAGATCTTAAAGTATGTGTCAATAAATGTGGAGAGATTCATATATGTTTTTTTTTAATCCACATGCTTAATAAAGCCAGAGTGAAGATTTTGTTTTATATTTTGTATATTTTGAACTAACTAATTTGTAACAACGTGATATAGGTGAGCATGTGTTTTTATTTCTGGAGATATGATACTATTTTCTTTTTCTTTTTTTTTTTGAATTTGGTAGGTCCTTACTAGTTTCTATTACCGTAAATGCATATTGCATCATATACAAAGCTGGTGGCCTCAACCTGCCCGTAGGAAACTAGGTTTGTTGGCCACCTTAGTGCATTGAAAGCCATCCAAAATTGAAATTTTTTCCTTCTTCTACTTTCCACAATGGCCAATTTACTATTTAAAGCATTAACTAAATGAAAATTAAAATCATAAACACTATTCCCAAATTTTTAAAACATAGGTTGGGTTACTATCCATCTGAAGAGTCTATCGGTGCATGATCCTTAGCAGTGGAACCAGGCATGTCCACTTGTTGCATCTGTTAAATTTGCTTCTCAATTCGGTCTATTCGAGTTGTCATTTGATATTGTGACACCTTGATTTGCTGAAGCTAAATGGTAATATCCTGAAAAACTGCAATAACTGACAGTGTTTCATTCCCTTACCCTGGATGAAGACTTTACATTTCTTTAGCCAAGACACATTTCATTATCTAATACGTATGAACACTTTGATTGAACAATGAGAGATACCCTCTTGTATTGCCTAGATTAGTAATGAAATCCATTATTTACTCCTCTGCCTCATTATCCTCCTCATTACTGTAACTTTATTTTCCCCATCCCTGGATTTTATTCTTGATTTGGGGAGGGTTCCCAAAAGAATACGCTTGTGATATATTCTGTAATGTTTCTTGCTTAGTCTTCCTACCTCTTTTACTAGTCTCAACCTTAGGTTTTACCATCTAAACCTTCCCTTTATCCTGAGCATTGACCTTACTCTTCTTCATTTTCCTCTTCACCATTGTTTTGTTCTTAATGTTCTCCTTAAAAACTATGTAATCTATCTGAGAGCCTGTATGATGGAAGAACAGAGATATTACAGTTAAACTTTGCATTTTGAGGGATAAATCTTCATCTGGCACATAATTCGCATAATGATTGTTGTAATTTCGTTAACTGAGGTAATTAACGAATAGATTTGGACAACTAAGTTGTCAAATATAGAGACTATGACAAAAGATATAGGAAAAATCCAAATATGACAATGACATTTTATTCCTTCTGAACAAAGATCATAAAATTTACCTTCACTGCGATGACCACTAGTATTTGAGAGATGCTTGGACTTTGACCGAACCAGATAGACAAGACATTCACGGAAACTATTATGAATTTCCCCTAGATTTCCAAACAAGGTATTTTCAATATGTTCCCCTGCCTAAAATAGACGAGGCATTCAAACAGACAACAGAGGCCCCAATTTTTCCCTAATTCATTTATATTATCCAAACAAAGGTGGAAACATGTGCAAAAACACTTGCCAGAATCCTCAAATGAGGTTGCTTCCCCAATAAGCCTAGATTTAACTCATTGCATCGAGAAATTATAATAATTTGAAAACAATTTCAATTTACCATCAGAGTTAAACTTGCATGCATGCTTGAAATACATGGAGGCTATGAAATAGAACTCCTTGACGCTACAGGTATCATGAAAACAAGGTTGAATGGCTTCCTCTAATACTAAGAAATTTGAATTCTTGACCTTTAGACTGTTGATTTCCAAATGCATTCCACACATTTTGAATCGTTCTCTATCTCGGCTCATCTGCAAATTAATAACTAGAAACATAATGTTGGAATAGAGAGTTACATACCCCTGAACCCACAATGGAAGCCTCTGAATAATGTATGCACTAGTACCTGGCCTGAAATCACTGCGCCTCCTTCTTTGAAATGTTTTATGCGTATTCCCCTGTTGCCTCCTTAAGCTTTTCTTATTTTTCATATTCCGATGATCTCCTGACAATCAAACATGTCTTAATAAATGCGGAATCATTTCAAATAATGCCGCATACCTGGTGATATGCATGCCGACTGAGTTCTCATGCATGAACCATTGTCGGGTCAGTGAGATCACCTTCCACCTGCCTTGTGGCACTTAATAGCAAGCACCCTAATTGGGGGGCTACTATTTGCTGCATTAGATGATAGCATTTGCAAAATTAAAATTTGATTTTGTATCTCTTGAGCTTTGAGTTTATGGTGGTTTTTATCAGCCCTCTAAGCTAGAGAAAGTTGTAATTTATGACCTTGTTGAAGACATGGTTGGTCTATTGGATGCCTTAGATATTGAGAAGGAAACTATATGTTTGGACATACCATGAAATCCAAAGAATATGTACTACTCGGTTGGTGAAAATGTTCATTGTAACTACCTTTATTTCGCATAAGTTGTGATTGAGAAACGATGTTTCTAGATTCAGTCTTTGAATTATTTCACAAATGAATTAATGTCGATTAAAATGTTAGCGGAAAAGTCAATATATTGTATTTTATTGCAAGGATGGTCATTCAACTACTATGATGAGAGTAATATAATATGTTATCCATGCAAACTTGTTAGGAGTTTCTCAAGAATAAGAATATGAATAATATTTCAACTATGAATCAGATCATTAATTTTCTAAATTTGCTAGGAAGTTGGAAAGGGGATTTGAAAAATATAAAGGAAAACTCCCCTTCAAAAATTTTGATTGTGGAAGGGTTGGAAATTTTTCATCAAGAATATTTACGTGTTTCCCTTAACCATTATTTTTTGAGGTTTCGGTTATGATTTGTGTGGATAAGTCCTCGAATATTTAAGGAACGTTTGTGGATCACTAAATCTAAAATTTGTGGGAGAACAATAAACACAATCCCCAGTGTCCACATCCTGACTATATAAGGTATTATTCTGACAATGAAGAAGGGAACCACTCGAATGTATTCGAGCACCATTAGATTGAGGACACAGTTCTTTCAGTTTCCCCGTCACTTCCTTCATGCAATGTGAGTAGTCACTGGCATTCAAATAGTTCTGATTTCTATCATGGCAGAAATTTGCATCAACTACTTATTATAGAGATGGGATGCTTGAAACAAAGAAGCTGGTGCGAATTTTTGCCATAATAGAAATCTGACGGCATAGATGGGGTTTTTAATTTATTGGTTATACCCTTCTTAACAACGTGGGTTTCAATATTCAGTTTTTATATCAAAGAAAGCATTGGAAGGGGCTTCAAATAAATTGGATAGGGGAATAAAATTAAGCAGTGCTCACAATTTATTCATCAAACATGGTATTAGTTTTCTATGTTGATTTCCTTCGTATGTAAATAATATATATTGTTTCTTGTCCTGTTTTTGAAACAACAAAATTAAGTTGATAGAGATGAAACTATGTTTGATCTTGAGGAAAGAAAAATAATTGTCTTGGAATGGCTAAAGGAAAGATCAAGGAATGGCAAAGAAATTTGTGGAGGAGGCAGTTGCATTCGCATAGGAGCGAGTGCATGAAAATTATAATTCACACCAACCATCTCACGTGATGTTCTCACTAGAAAATGCATCGCTCACTCAGGTAAGGAACGTGCCAAATACTATGAAGATATGGAACGTCGATTGAAGAATGATGCCATAACGTCATTGGGATGGAGATAAGAGGTTAAGGAATAAATGATTTATTTTTTTCAAAGTAGGATAATGAATCACCATGTGGGATAAACTACGATCCTCATATGGGGCAGGGCTGTTCTACCAAAAATATGACTTCGTAAGAGCATTTCTTAGACTGTAGATGGTATTTTGAAATTTCCATTTGATGGTTATACTATTAGGACATGCATAGACTTTTAACCATTCCTCTATTATGGCCCTTGAAACTGACACATAATATATGGTTTCCTTATTTTCACTATTCCTCTATTTTTCAACACTTTTGCATCATTTTCTCACGTAGAAAAGGAACATGCCAAATACTATGAATATATGTGCTATCCATTCAAGAGTATTTCCATCAATCCAGTCAGATAGAGAGAAGACAGAAAGGAAGAAAGGTCTTCTGGTTTGGAAAATTTAACATTAAAGGGGGTCGCTCCTGATGTATGCATATAAAATGACCATACAGAGTCTAAGTGAAAAAGCTTCATAGTTATATGGCATATCATACAGATATTGCAAAAGGTAGTATCTCATGTTGTTTCTTTGGTAGAAAAAACCACAGTTATGGTAACCATTGGTGTAATTGTTATTACATTGAATAATGTGGGTAAGAACAAGATAATCATATGAAATATTCATAAATATCATTTTGACCCTTCATTGCGTGCTCTTTCCTCCCAACCAACTCGGTAGAAACTCCATTTTTTGGAAGAATTACAACCTCGATACATTACATCTCATAATGATAGTATAGATCCTTGTTGCTAATAAGGTTTTGCGGAAAAATAAATGAGGTTCTAGAAAGAAATTCCTTGGAAATATAAAAAAAATATCAGATGATAGAACTTCCAGGAAATATCACACAATATTTCAAATGATAGAAATTGTAGGAAAATATTGGAACTGAAGAAACATAGACATGAAGATATGAAAATATTGAACGAATCAACTAACTGTAAAACTCAAGAGAAATATAAGATATTTGCAACAATGGTATAGATTGTTCACTAAAAAATGCAGTTTCTCTCTTTCCCTGAAAAGAGGAAAATTTTGTGATTTATTCCATTGTATTTTATGATTACGTCTAATAAACTATAAATCCAATTTCATATTATGTTTTCATGTTGTTTAATTGAATTATTATTATTTTTTCATGTTGTCTAATTGAATTCTTCTAAAGTTGTCTATTTAGATAGGTGGCCATTTATTCTAGCTCATTTGTGACTTACAAGGTGGAGAATTCCAAAAAAATCTTACAACTTTCAAATCAAGGTTAATATGAAAATCAAAGTCTTTGTGCTTGCACAAGTTTTTTTTTAAACAAAAATAGATAACGAAGATGTGTATTAATGCAAAATAAAATTACAACATGGTGTTAGATTGCTAGTTTATTGGTTTATGGATTTGATATCTTATTTAGATAAGTTATTTTTTATTGAGTTAAAAATAGGAGTTGCATTATTATGGACATTACAAATATTATGTCCTTATGTATCAAGAATTATTTTTAAATCAATGTTTGTCTATTCAATTTCAATGACTTTCATAATTTCTTATACAATTATTTAAATGGATCTAGCTCATTGGAAAAATAATTGTCTTATAAGTAGCAAGTTGGTGGTTTGATTCCATTGTACCCTTACAAGAATCAATTAATAACATTGTAGTTTATTTTAAATGAAATACTTTTTATATTTATCTATTTCAGTTGTGAGATATTTTTCTCATAATATTGTATTGACGTTAAATATAATTTTTTATTTTCTCTAAAAAGACAATATTTGGGATTAAAGACATATTATCTCTATAAAGACAATATTATTTAATCTCAACTATTGTATGTGGAGAGAAAAAATATTTTTTTTCCGAAAAGACAATAATGCTTGTGGTATATATTTTCTTCATACAGACAATATTTTGAGATATTAATTTGAGATAGTGGCTTAAAGAAAATCTTTAAGACAATACACAACTTTTATTTTGCCTCAAGTTAAGACAATTTAACAAAAATCTGTCTCAAATTTTGTCTTTAAATCCCTTTATATGTAGTAGTGTATATTGTGTTTATAGAAACAATTTTTTAAGACAATAGTTTGAGACACTTTCTTAAAGATAATTTACAATTTTTTTTAATCTCAAATTAAGATAATTTGCTCATAAAATATTTTAAATATTGTCTAAAAACACCCCTCTCTATAATATTATGTCCTTGGTTATGATTCTTGTATTTGAAACACTTTAAAATTATTATATGTGCTATCCAGTATTCTTGTATTTGAAACACTTTAAAATTATTATATGTGCTATCCAGTATGCACATAAATTTGTACTACTACTCCGTTGATACGGAATTGTCTCTCGATTCTAGGGATTAGTTGATTAAAATGACACATCTATGAATTTCCTGAATGTCTATACATGATGTGTATTAAAGTTATTGAATACACTGAATTTTTACAAATTTAGTATATTTCATGGATGCCATTCCTCTTATGGGTTATAGTTATGGTGCATTTCTGTTTTTATTTTGCTCAGAAAAATCGCTATAATCATATAGGCTTGTTATACTTTGTGAATATATTTATTTTAATACGATGTATGACCATAGTTTACAAAAATTCCGAATTGAATTAGAATATAACTTCAAAATTTACGTAACTTGATTAACATATGGCTCGTTCTTGGGTGAATTTTATTTCGTGATATTTAGTTTCACTATTTGTTTAAAACAAAAGATTTGTTTTCTCGAATTTTATTCTGCTAATAGAACCCGGTAAATTACACAATATATATTGTGTCTACCTTGTCTCTTTTTGATGATTCATTGTTCAGCTCTTATATATTTGATAACTGTCTGAGGAATATATATTTTTCCTACATGTTGTCACCATTGATTAATTCATATTGTTATTCAAAGTTGAATGTAATATTTTCACTTGACATCCCATTGTACCTGACGGTAAATTTCTAGTCTCTCTACTGAATGTGTTGAATGTGTTGTGTTGCCTAGTTCGTATTAAAACTAAACCATTCCAGCATCGGCTCTGAATTGAGTTGAGTGAACCACATTGAAAATTAGTAGTGTGGTTTCCTTTCATACTTTCTCCACTACACTCAATATCTATTGTGATAATGGAATTTGAGCAACATAGTTGCTATTTATTATTCCACTTTTACTAATAGTTTTCATAGTTGCTAACAAATTTCCTTACGTTTTCCATTTAGTTCCTGTCTTTATGTTATAATACTATTTCCCTTCTCACGACTATTACCATAAACCCCAAACTCATTCAAATGTTGATATGGGGACAGTATACTAGCACGATCACAATTATCAATGTGGTTGATATATGCGGATAGACGTATATGAAATAGATTTACAACCACATTCACTAATGTGTTTGATATACACGAATAGACCTCTATGCAATACCCACCACATATATTTTACCAAAATAGTCATTATACATTTATGAATATAATTACCAATATATCTTATATATCTACTTGTAATATATTAATAATATAAACTATATTAATACTATATATTAAAATTATATATATATATATATATATAGATATATATATATATATATATATATATAATTTGTAATAAAATATAAAATAATAAAATATTGTTAAATTTTTTCAATACATTAATAGTTATAATTAAAAATATACTAAAATTAAAATATAACATAATACTAGTATTTTATTACTATTTATAATAAGTGTATATTTCTTACAAATATACAAAGGGATTATTAATATTATAATCCAAAAGAACTAATAATCCCAATGGTCTAATATTATAAACCCAAGGAATTGGCAAACCCAAGGGGAGAATATTAAAAACTTAAGAGATCAACAAGCCCAAGGGATCCATATTAAAAAGAGAACAGATTAATAAAGACTAGGAATTAATATTTTAAATACAAATGAATGATAAACTCACATGATTATTAATATTATAAACCGAAGATAAGAATCAACTTTAGGGATTGTTTATATTATAAATCCAATGAATTAAAAATATAAAGGATTAATAAAAAAATGGATTGATATTAAAAACCCAAGGAAATAATAAACCCAAGGGATCAATAAAGCCAAGGGATTAGTATTAAAAAGACAAGAAATGAATAAACTCCAAGAATTAATATTTTATACTGAAAAACCTATGATATTAATACCATAATAATCAATATTTAAACTCAAAAGATTAATAAACCAAAGGTGTTATTAATATTATAAACCAAAAGAAAATATAAATGCAAGGGTTTAATATTATAAACCAAAGGAATCGATGAACCCAATGGATAAATATTACACGACCAATAAGTCCAAGGGATCAATATTAAAAACACAAAAGATTACTAAACCCTAAGAATATTTTTTTTTAACTCAAAAACCTAAGCAATTAATAAACCCTAATAATTAATATTTTAAATTAAGTAGATTAATAAAACCAAGACATTATTAATATTATAAACCAAAAGAAGAGGGTTTAATACTATAAACAAAAGTAATTGGTCAACCGAAGGATAAATATTAATATTATAAACCAAGAAATTAATAAACTCTAATAATTAATATCTTAAACTCAAAATATTAATAAACGCTAATAATTAATATTTTAAACTCAAGAGATTAATAAACCCAAGGGATTATTAATATTATAAACAAAAAGAACTAATAAAGCTGAGGATTGGATATTACAAACCAAAGGAATTGGTGAACCCACGGGATAAATATTAAAGACATAAGTGATCAATAAGGCCAAGGGATCAAATATTAAAAACACAAGAGATTAAAAACCCCTAAGAATTAATATTTTTAACTCCAAAACCTAAGAAATTAATAGACCCTAAGAATTAATATTTTTATCTCAAGAGATTGTAAGACCCAAGTGTGGTTTAATATTATAAACGAAAAGAACTAATAAAAAAAGGGTTTTATGTGATAAACCCAATGAATTTGTGAACCCAATGGACAAATATTAAAAACCTAAGGGATAAATAAGGCGAAGGAATCAATACGAAAAACATAAGAGATTAATAAAGCCCGCAAATTAATATCTTAAAAAAAAGGTTTGATAAACTCACATAATTATTAATATTATAAACTCAAGGAAATAATAATAAATTTAGGAGATTAATATTATAAACCTCAAGAATATAAAAACCTTTAGATAAATACTATAAACCGTAAAATAAACATGGTTGAGCATGTTTGACATAAAAATTGAGACAATTATTGTCATAATGTGACGTTGGACGAAGAATGACAATGATTTGCCACGGTTGATTTTTATATTGAGACAATATTTGTCACTATGTGACATTCTACCATGGAAGTCCTTGATTGACTATGACTAACTATGATTAACAATGGTAGCCCATGGTTGATTTTCATATAGAGAATGTTTTTCATAATGTCGTATTGGAACATGTATTAATATTAAAGTGTATGACTAATATTTAATGCCTAATATTACCAACCCAAAGAATTAGGAAACTCAAGGGATTAATAAACCCTAATAATTAATATCTTAAACTCAAAATGTAAGAAATGAATAAACTCTGAGAATTAATAATTTAAACTAAAGAAATTAATAAACTAAAGCTATTATGAATATTATAAACAAAAAGAACTAATAAAACGAAGGGTTTAATATTATAAAACAAAGGAATTGGTCAACCCAAGGGATAACTATTAATATTATAAACCAAGAAATTAATAAAGCATAAGAATTACTATTTTAAAGTGAAGATATTAATAAACCCTAAGAATTAATATTTTAAAATTAATAAACTCAAGGGGTTATTAATATTATAAACCAAAATAATAAACTCAAGGGTTTAATATTACAAACCAAAGGAATTGGTGAATGGAAGGGATAAATAAGAAAGACCTAAGGGATCAATAAGGCCAAGGGATCAACATTAAAAATGCAAGAGATCAATAAACCCTAAAAATCAATATTATGAACCGAAATATTATAATACACAATGTTATAAACTGTAAATATTAAACACAATATTATAAACCCTAATATTAAACACAATATTAACCCCTAATTATAAAAACTATATATTAGAATCTATATTATAACCTAACATATTACACGATAATGTAAATCATAATATTAAAACTCAAAATATTAATAAATTGAATGGATTATTAATATTATAAGCTAAAATAACTAATAAACACAAGGGTTTAATATTCTAAACCAAAGGTATCTGTGAAACGAGGATATAAATATTAAAAACCTACATGATCATTAAGGTCGAGTGATCAATATTAAAATAAAAAATATTATTAAACCCTAAGAATAATTTTTTTAAACCAAAAAACCTAAGAAATTAATAAACCCTAATAATTAATATTTTAAATTAAATAGATTAGTAAACCTAATACTTTATTAATATTATAAACCAAAAGAAGTAGTAAACCCGAGGGTTTAATATTATAAACGAAAGTAATTGGTGAACCCAAGGGATAAATATTAATATTCTAAACCAATAAATTAACACACCCTAATAATTAATATTTTAAACTCAATAGATTAATAAACCAAGGGGTTATTAATATTTTAAACATAAAGAACTAATAACACCAAGGTTTTGATATTAGAAACCAAAGGAATTGGTGAATCAAAGGGATAAATATTAAAAATCTAAGGGATCAGTAATGCCAATGGATCAATATTAAAAACACAACAGATTAATAAAGCCTAAGAATATTAATAATCCCAAGGGGTTATTTATATGATAAACATAAAGAACTAATAACACCAAGGGTTTGATTTTACAAACCAAAGGAATTGGTGAACCAAATGGATAAATATTAAAAACCTAAGGGATGAATCAGGTCAAGGGATCAATATTAAAAGAACAAGAGATTAATAAAGATTAAGAATTTATATTTTTTTCTCAAAAAACTAAGAAATTAATAAACCTAAGAATTAATATTTTTAACTCAAGAGATGCTAAGACCAAAGGGTGGAATAATATTATGAATGGAAGGAACTAATAAACGTAAGGGTTTTATATTATAAACCACAAGAATTAGTGAACCCAAAGGATAAATAGTAAAAACCTAAGGGACCAATAAGGTGAAGGGATGAATACGAAAAACATAAGAGAGTAATAAAGCCTAAACATTAATATCTTAAACAAAAAGGTTTGATAAACTCACATGATTATTAAAATTATAAACTTAAGGGAATAATATTATACCTATGATATTAATATTATAAAACTAAAGTATATGAAAACCTTTAGATAAATATTATAAACCTCAATTATACAAAAATATTTAGATAAATATTATAAACTGTAAAATAAACATGGTTGAGCATGCTTGATGTAAACATTCAGACAATTATTGTCACAATGCGACGTTGGATGAAGAATGACCATGGTTTGCCATGGTTAGTTTTAATATTCAGAAAATCTTTGTCACAATGTGACATTCGAGCATGGAAGACGTTCATTGACTTCGACTAACTATGATTAACAATGGTAGCCCATGGCTGATTTTCATATTGAGACAATTTTTTTCATAACGTGACATTGGACCATGCATTAATATTAAAGTGTAAGACTAATATTTAGTGCCTAATATTACCAAACTAAAGAATTGGAAACTCGAGGGATGAATAAACCCTAATAATTAATACATTAAAGTAAAAACCTAAGAAATTAATAAACCCTACAAATTAATAATTTAAAATGAAGAGATTAATAAACTTAAGAGATTATTAATAATATAGACCAAATGAACTAATAAACCTAAGGGTTTAATATTATAAACCAAAGGAATTGGTGAACCGAAGGGATAAATATTAATATTATAAACCAAGAAATTAATAAAGCATAAGAATTAATACTTTAAAATAAAGAGATTAATAAACCATAAGAATTAATATTTTAAACTCTAAGAGATTAATAAACCCAAGGGGTTATTAATATTATAAACCAAATGAACTAATAAACCCAAGGATTTAAATTACAAACCGAGGATATTCATGAACCCAAGAGATAAATATTAAATACATAAGGGATCAATAAGTCCAAGGGATCAATATTAAAAACACAAGATAACAATAAACCCTAAGAATCAATATTATAAACTGAAATATTATAATCCCTAATGTTATAAACTCTAAATATTAAACACAATATTATAAACCCTAATATTAAACCCAAATATTATAAATTCAATATTGAAGACTAATTATCAACCCCATATATTAGAATATATATTATAACCTAACATATTACTCCATAACGTAAATAATAATATTAAAACCAAATATTATAAGCCGTATATATATAGAAACTTAATATTATAAACTGTAATATTAAAACAAATATTATAAGACTTATTATTAAACTCAATAATATAGACTTTCATATTATACCAAATAATTGTCTCAATTACGACAATAATTTTCTCAACGTTTAACCGCACTTCATGAGGTTTCATCTTCGCTCACCTTGCAGACTTTTATATAAATATTTTAATTAATATATCGTCAAGTATTTTATTTAATGTTATTAAATTCTTTAATTAATTAATTAATGTTAATGTTGTAATTAATTAATATTAATGTTAATTATTGTTTTAATAGTTTAATTAATTAACATTCTATTAATTCATTTCTTTAAACATATTTAAATTAATTTTATTAAACATTTTTAGATAAATATTTTAATTAATATATTGTCAAAAGTTTTAATTAATATTTTAAAGTTAAAAGCATTTAATTATAATTCCAACATATTATTATTATTATTATTATTATTATTATTATTAACTAAATCTCAATATATTCATGTTTAGATATATTTGAATAATGTAATTAAATATAATAATTACATATTAATGATTTAATTAATATGTCAATGTAATAATGGCAATATAATAATTATTTCACTTTATTATCAATTAATATGAATATAATTTTTTCCAGATTTTTGAATTAATCTTTATTGTTATTAAACATTTTTTTATACAAAAGTTTTAATTACATATTGTAAAATGTTTTAATTAATGCTATTAATTAGTATTTTACTTAATAATGTTTAATGCTCCAATTTATTAATATTTTAATGTTTAAATTATTTAATGTATATTAATTATGGATTGTATTATAATACAATTTACTCATTGAAGTGATCAAGTAGATTTTTTTAATGGTTACAAGGTTAAAATATTATTAAAATAGATTCTAAATTTATTATTATTATTATTATTATTATTTTATATAATAATAATAATAATTTAATAATATAATATTATAATATAATTGTATTAATAATAATTATTAATTATTATATTAATAATTATTAATATAATTTAATAGAGGATGCTGGGCTTGCTGGACTTCTTTGTCTGCCTAGTGGGTAGCTGGCTAACTTTTTTAAAATCTAGATTTTCTATTAAATCTATCTTTTTTTTAAATCTATCTTTTCTATTAACGCTGCCCTTTTTATGAAATATAGATTTTATATTAAATCTATCAATTCTATCAAACCTAGATTTTCTATTAAATATATATATATATATATTTTTAAATCAAATATAGCTTCTCTCTTAAATCTATTTTTATGGAAAGCGAGCTTTTATATTTCCATCTTTTTTGAATTCTAGCTTTTCTTTTTCTATATTTTTTGAAATATAGGTTTTCTAGCCTTACTATTATTTCTAAAATCTAGTTTTTCTATGAAATCTATATTTTTTATGAAAACAAGTTTTTCTGTTATTTCTAAAATCTACATTTTCTATTGAATCTATATTTTTTGAAATATAGTCTTTCTATTAAATTTACTTTTTTTTTAAATCTAGTTTTTCTATTAAATTTATCTTTTTGAAATCTAGGTTTTCTATGAAATCTATATTTTTTTTAATTATAGTTTTTCTAGCTTTTTTATTATTTCTATGAAATATAGTTTTTCTATGAAATTTGTCTTTTCTAGTTTTTTTATTATTTCTATGAAATCTAGCTTTTCTATTAGATCTATCTTTTTTGATATCTAGATTTTCTATTAAATTTATCTTTTTAAAATCTAGCTTTTCTATTAAATTTGTCTTTTTGAAATCTAGATTTTCTATTAAATCTATCTTTTTTGAAATTTAGCTTTTCTATTTATGTATTCCTTGAAATCTAACTTTTCTAGATTTTCTATTATTTATAAAATCTAGTTTTTCTATGAAATCTAGTTTTTCTATTAAATCCATCTCTTTTGAAATCTAGCTTTTCTAGCTTTTCTATTATTTTTATGAAATCTATCTTTTCTATTAAATCTATCTTTTCTATGAAATCTAGCTTTTCTATTTGTAACTTTTCAGAAATTTAGCTTTTCTAGCTTTTAGATCTTTTCAGAAATAGAGTATTTCTAGCTTGTCTATCTTTTATGAAATCTAGATTTTGTAGCTTTCCTACGATTTTTGAAATCTAGTTTTTCTATTATTTGTGTATTTTCTATGAAACTAGATTTTCTAGCTTTTCTATCTTTTTTGAAATCTAACTTTTCTATTAAATCTATATGTTTTGAAATCTAGCTTTTCTAACTTTTCTATTATTTCTATTAAATCTATCTTTTCTAAAATTTATCTTTTTCAATTAAATATATCTTTTCTATTAAATCTATATTTTTTGAAATCTATCTTTTCTATTAAATATATCTTTTATGAAATCCAGATTTTCTATTAAATCTAGGTTTTCTAGATTTTTTATTAAATCTATTATTTTTGAAATCTTTTTCTGATTAAATATATCTTTTCTATTAAATCTATATTTTTTGAGATCTATCTTTTATATTAAATATATCTTCTATGAAATCCAGATTTTCTATTAAATCTAGTTTTTCTAGCTTTTTTATTAAATCTATTATTTTTGAAATCTAGCCTTTCTATTATTTCTATCTTTTTTCTATGAAATCTAGCTTTTCTATTATTTCTATCTTTTTTGAAATCTATATTTTCTATTATTTCTATCTTTTTTTGAATTGATATTTTCTGTTAAATCTATCTTTTTGAAATATAGCTTTTCCAGGTTTTCTATTATTTTTATGAAATCTAACTTTTCTATTAAATTTAGCTTTTCTGAAATCTAGCTTCTCTATGAAATCTAGAATTATTTCTATGAAATCTATCATCTCTATTAAAACTATCTTTTTGAAATCTAGATTTCTATTAAATCTAATTTTTTTTCAAATCTAGGTTTCATTTAAATCTATCCTTTTTCAAAACTAGCTTTTATATATTTTCTCAAATCTAACTTTTCTATTTCTATCTTTTTTGAAATCCAGTTTTTCTATTATTTCTGAAATCTTGTTTTTCTATTAAATCTAAAATCTACCTTTTCTATTAAATCTAATTTTTTAAATCTAGCTTTTCTATTAAATCCTTCTTTTCTGAATTCTAGTTTTTCTAGCTTTTCGAGGACACTCAAGATTTTTGAAAACTTACCACAGGGTGAAGAAAGAATTTTTTTTGGATGGCCTTAAATCTGATATTGAAAATTTTGTGGCAAAATGTTTGGTTTGCCAGCAGAAAATTTGAAGGTTCAAGCAGTGGAAGATCACATCGAGCATCAACAAGAAGTTCTCCAACTCTTAAAGGATAACCTGAATTTGGAAAAAAAATCGAATGAAACAACAGGCAGATCAACATCATAGCGAGAGAAGTTTTGATGTAGGAGATTAGGTATTTTTACGGCTACAACCATAGAAACAAATTTCCCTCAAGCAAGCTAAGAAGGATAATAAATTATTGCCAAAGTACTATGGTCCTTACAAGGTGTTGCAAAAGATTGGTACTATGACATACAAATTAGAGCTTCCTGCTTCTTCACGAGTGCATCCATTTTTCCATGTTTCATGCTTAAAGAAGGTTATAGGTGAAAATCTTCCAGTTCAAACAATATTGCCAGAACTTGAAAAGGAACGAAAAATCATATTGGAACCTGAAGCGGTCACGGAAACAAGAACTCGACACCTATGGAATTGATCAATTTCAGAGTATCTCATCGAGTGGAAGAACTTACCCACTGAAGATTCTATATGGGAGGATGAGAATTTTATACATAAGCACCCAGAGCTACTCAAGCGTTGAGGACAACACTTTTTTGAAGGAGAGGGGCATGTTAGGTCCCTATATTACTAGTATAGTCCCTTATTGTTGTTAGTGTAACCCCCTTATTATTATTATTGTACCCGTGTAACCCCCACATTGTTATTATTGTGCCCTTAAATTATTATTGTTAGGTCGGCTAAGATTACATTGTGGCCCCACTAGGATTATATCATGGCCCCATGGACTCCTCTATATAGAAAGGAGGTTTTGTAATTTGTATCATCCAAGAATTGGTCATTAATGTAATGTATTGGAGATTTCCCACTAGAAGTGGCTTATTTCTAAGGTGTTGATATCTCTTTTATTCTATTTTTGGAGTTGGTTTCACAACACCTCCTCCCTCTCTCTCTCTCCCCGTTGTCTCTCTCTCTCTCTCTCTCTCTCTCTCTCTCTCTCTCTCTCTCTCTCCTTGTGTGTGTGTGTGTGTTTGTGTGTCCCTTTCTCCCTCTCCCTCTCTCTCCCTCCTTCTCTCTCTCTCTCTCCCTTTCTCTCCCCCTCTCCTTCCCTCCCTACCTCCCTAAATCAATATCCCTCTCTATCTCGATATCTCTCTCCCTCTCCCTCCCTCCCTTTCCCTCTCTCCCTCCCTCCCTTTCCCTCTCTCCATCTCCTTATCCCACTCCCCCTCTCTCCCTACCTCTCTCCATCCCTCCCTCTTTCTCTCCCTCGCTCTCTCCCTCTCACCCTTTTTCTCCCTTCCCCTCCCTATATTTCTCCCTCCCTATCTCTCCCTCCATATCCATCTCTCCCTATACTTCTCTCTCTCTCCCTCCTTACTCACCTCCCCCCCCTCTCTCTCTTTCTCTCTCCCTCCCTCCCTCTCTCTATCTCCCTCTCTCTATTTCTCTCTCTCTCTTCCTCCCTCTCTCTCCCAACCACTCCCCCTCCTCACTCTCTCCCTCTCTCACTCTCCATCTCCCTCCCTCTTCCTCCCTATACCCATCCCCCCTCAATCCCTCCTGTTCTCACTCTCCCCAGCCCCCCTCCCTCACTCCCTCTTCCTCTCTCTCTTTCTACCTCACTCTCCCCTCTCACTCTCTCCCTCTTGCTCTCCTGCTCCATCCCTCCCTCTCCACCGTGCTCCATCCCTCCCTCTCCACCCTGCTCCATCCCTCCCTCTCTCCCTCTCTCTCACTCTACCTCCCTCTCCCCCCCCCTCTTTCCCTATCTCCTCTCACTCCACTGCTCCCGTACTCCCTCTGCCTCACCCTCTCACTCCCTCTCCCATGCTCCCTTCTTCCCTTCATTTCTCAATCCCCCTCTCCCTCTACCTCTCTCCCTCTACCCCTCTCTCTTCCTCCCTACCTCCCTCTCTCCATCCCCATACCCCCTCCCTCCTTACCTCTCCCAATACCCCTCTCTCCCTCTCCCAATCCCCCCTCCCTCCCTCTCTCCCTCTCTCTCTATTCCTCTCTCTTCCTCCCGCTCCCTCTCCCTCACTCTCCCCCTATCTCTCTCACTACTGCCCTCTATCTCTCTCCCTACCTCCCTCTCCCTCTATGTCTCACTCCCCTCCTCTCCCTCCCTCCCTCTCTCATTTATCTCCTTCTCTCCTCCCTCTCGCCATCCCACCATCCCTCCCTCTCGCCATCCCTATCTTTCTCTCCCTCTCCCGCCCTCTCTCCCTCTCCCTCTCGCTCACTCCCTCTCTCCTTCCAACTCCCTCTCTCTCTCTCCCCCCCTCTAATTCCCTCTCCCCCCTTCCCCCTCTCCTTCCTCTCCCTATCCCCCATCTCTCCCTTCCTCCCTCCCTCAAATCCTCTCCCTCTCTCTCTCCTTATCTCTCCCTTCTCCCTCCCTCCCTCTAGCTCCCTCCCTCTACCTCCCTCCTCATCTCCCCACTTCTCACTCCATTTCCGTCCCTTCCTCTCTCCCTCCCCCCCTTCCTCTCTCCCTTCCCCCCATATCTCCCTCTTCCTCTCTCTCTATCACTATCTGCCCTGTCTCTTCCTTAGTCTCCCTTTCCGCCTTTCTCCCCCTCTCACTCTCCCCCTAACTCCCTATCCCTCTCCCTCTCACTACCACCCTCTCCTTCCCTCCCTCTCTCCTCTCTCTCTCCTTCCTCCCTCGCTCTCACCCCATCTCCCTCCCTTCCTCTTCCCCATCTCCATATACCCCCCCTCTCTACCTCCCTCCCCCTTCACTCTCCATCCCTCCCCCCTTCCCTATCCTACCCTCCCTCTCTCTCCCTATCCCTTCCTCTCTCTCTCCCTCCCCATATCCATATCCCTCCCTCTCCCCCTCCCCATCTCTCTCCTACCACCCTCTCTCTCCTCCTCCTCTCTCTCTATCTCTCTCTCTCTCTCTCTCCCTCATCCTCTCTCTCTCTCTACCGCCCGTCCCCTCTCTCTCTCTCTCTCCCTCCCTCGCTTTGTCTCTTTCCACTCCCTCCCTATATCTCTCTCCATATCCCTCTCTCTCTCTCTCTCTCTCTCTCTCTCTCTCTCCCTCTCTCTCTCTCTCTCTCTCCCTATCTCTCTCTCCCTCCCCCTTCACTTTCCCTCCCTCCCTCTCCCCCTTTCTTTCCATTCCCCTCCCTCTCACCCTTTCTCTCCCTTCCCTTCCCTCTGTTTCTCCCTCCCTCTCTCTCCCTCCATATCCATATCTCCCTATCCCTCTCTCTCTCTCCCTCCTTATCCCCCTCCCCCCCTCTCTCTCTCTCCCTCTCCCTCTCCCTCCCTCTCCCTCTCCCTCTCCCTCTCCCTCCCAACCACTCCCCCTCCTCCCTCTCTCCCTCTCTATTTCTCCATATCCCTCCCTCTTCCTATCTATACCCATCCCCCCTCAATCCCTCCTGCTCTCACTCTCCCAATCCCCCCTCCCTCTTCCTCTCTCTCTTTCTCCCTCACTCTCCCCTCTCACTCTCTCCCTCTCTTTATCCGTACCTCCCACCCACTCTCCCTCTCACTCATCCCTCTCTCCCTACCCACCCCGCCCTTTCCTCCCTCGCCCCCCGCCCTTCCTCTTTCCCTCTTTCCCTCTCTCCCTGTCTCCTCTCACTCCACTCCTCCCGCACTCCCTCTGCCTCACCCTCTCATTCCCTCTCCCATGCTCACTTCTTCCCTCCATTTCCCAATCCTCCTCTCCCCCCCCCCCCGCCACTCCCTCTACCTCCTTCCCTTTATCACTCTCACTCCCTCCCTACCCCCCTCTCTCCATCCCAATCCTCCCTGCCTCCCTCTCTCCCTCTCCCAATCCCCCCTCCCTCCCTCTCTCCCTCTCCCTCTCTCTCTATCCCTCTCTCTTCCCTATATCTCCCTCCTGCTCCCTCTCCCTCACTGTCCCAATATCTCTCTCACTACTGCCCTCTATCTCTCTCCGTACCTCCCTCTCCCTCTATGTCCCTCTCGCCTCCTGTCCCTCCCTCCCTCTCGCCCTCCCACCATCCCTCCCTCTCGCCATCCCTCTCTTCCTCTCTCTCTCCCAATCTCCTGCCCTCTCTCCCTCTCCCTCTTGCTCACTCCCTCTCTCCTTCCAACTCCCTCTCTCTCTCCCACCCTCTCCCTCCCTCCCTCATTCCCCCCTCTCCCCCCTCCCTATCCCCCCTCTCTCTCCCTCCTCGAACCCCTCTCGCTCTCTCTCCTTTATCTCTCCCTCCCTCCCTCCCTCTCCCCTCCATCTCTACCCTCCCCCTCTCTCTCTCCCTCTATCTCTATCCCGCTCTCCACCACCCGCCCTTCTCCCTCTCCCTTGCCTCCGTATCCCTCCCTCGCCCTCTACATCCCAATCCCTACCTCTCTCCTCATCTCCCTACTTCTCACTCCATTTCCATCCCTTCCTCTCTCCCTCCCCCCCTTCCTCTCTCCCTTCCCCCCATATCTCCCTCTTCCTATCTCTCTATCACTCTCTGCCCTCTCCCTTCCTTCGTCTCCCTCTCCGCCTTTCTCCCCCTCTCTCTCTCCCTCCCCTCCAACCTCCCTCTCTCTCCCTCCCTCCACCCTCCCTCTCTCCCTCCGTCTTGCTCCCTCTCCCCATCCCCCCTCCCTATCTCCCTCCCTCTCCCCTCTCCCTCCCTCCCTCTCTCTCTCCCTCACTCTACCCCTCTCTCTCTCTCTCTCTCCCTACCTCCTACCTAGTCTCCCTCTCCCTCTCCCTCTCACCCTCTCCCTCCCACTTCCTCTCCCTCCCTCTCTCCCTTTTCCTCCCTCCCTCCCCATATCCATATCCCTCTCCCGCTCCCTCCATCCCTCCCACCACGTATCTCCCCTTCTCCCCCCTTCTCTCTCTCTCTCTCTGTCCCCCGTCCCCTCTCTCTCCCTCCCTCCCTTTGTATCTTTCCCCCTCCCTCCCTATATCTCTCTCCATATCCCTTTCTCTCTCTCTCTACCTCTCTCTCTCTCTCTCTCCATATCTCTCTCTCCATATCCCTCTCTCTCTCCCTCCCCCTTCACTCTCCCTCCCTCCATCCCTCTCTTCCCCGTATCCTACCCTCCCTCTCTACCTCTGCCTTCCTCCCTCTCTCCCTCTCTCCCCCACTTCCTCCTTCTCCGACCCTCTGTCCTTCCATCTCCCTCTCACTCACTCTCCCTCACTCCCTCTCTCGCCATCTTCTTGTACACCTCCCACTTCCTCCTACCCACCCCTCCCTCTTTCGCACTCCCCACCCTTCCCTCTCCCCCTCCCCACTCCCTATCTCCCTACCTCTCCCCTCTCCCTCCCTCGCTCCCTCCCTCTTGCTCTCCCTCACTCTCTCTCTCTCTCTCTCTCTCTCTCTCTCTCTCCCTACCTCCTGCCCACTCTCCCTCTCCCTATCCCTCTCAACCTATCCCTCCCTACGCCCCTCCCCCTCTCTTCATCCCTCCCTCCCTCCGTCACTCCCCTCCTCCCCCTCTCTCTCTCCCTTTGCCTCCCCCTCTCCCTATCTCTCTCCCTCTCTCCTCTCACACCCCTGCTCTCCCTCTCCCTTTGCCACACCCTCTCACTCAGTCTCCATCCGTCCCTTCGTCCCTCCCTCCCTGCCTCCTTCCCTCCCTCTCCCTATCCCCCTCACCCTCTCCCTCCCACTCCCTCCTCGCCTCCCTCCCTGCCTCCCTCCCCCTTTCTCTCTCCCTCCCTCCTCTCACTCCGCCACCATCCCTATCCCTATGCCTCACCCTCTCACTCAGTCTCCATCCCCCCCTCCTTGCCTCCCTCCTTCCATCTCCCCATCCCTCCCCCCTCTCTCTTTCCCTCCCTCCCTCTGTCCTTCCTCCCTCCCTCTCTCTTTCCCTCTCCCTCTCCGTCTCCCTCTCTCACTTGCACTATGTTTCATAAATAATAATTTTAATACCTGCAATAGGACATTCTAATGCTAACATAAGGTGAAATATACATACTTCAAATGAAATAAATTTAAACAAGATTTTCACTATCATTAACATAATCACAATAATTATCATGATTGAAATAATTAAATATTTTAATCAAAAATATAATAAATATAATATAATATCCTCTTTTAAATTCTTTTTCAATTCTAACATTTTGAATATTGAAAAAATATCAAACATAAAAATAAAATTCATCAACGATATAAAATAAAATTAACCCCAAAATATCAAAAAATTATATGAAAAAACTGAGGGAAGAATAGGAAAGTTATGAAGGAATAATATATAGAGAGATTATTTTGAAATTTTTATGAGTTTAAGAAGCATTAGACAATATACCGACTTTAAAATGGGAAAAATATAATTAAAAAATATATATTTAGGTATTTTTAATATATTTTTAAAATCAAATTATAACAGTGAAATTCAAAATGCGATTATTTTAATTTAGAAAAATTTGAAACCACATGAATATTTTCACACGTTACAACACCAAAATGCAGGAAATGAAGTGCGTTGATGATTTTGATTGGCAAAATCAATAACTTTGAGAGAGGACATTCAAATATGTTGAAATAATAGAATATTTTGTATAATGATATTAATGGTCAGTTTTCTATAATGGAAAGAGATTCACGAACAGACACACTTGTCCGCACATTCCAAGTTTTGGAAGATATGGTTTCATTGCGTAAGGACCGGTTAGGCGTGCATGGACGTGTACGCGTTTGATGTATGAATATACATGGTAGTAAGAATATCACCATCGGCCTGATGAAACACAAGAAATATGGTGTCCACTATGCAATAATAGATGGCGATATAAGGGGCTGGACATTGCTGGTAGTTATCAAATTTCTAATATATTATAAAATCTTATGAAAGAGACAGAAGCAGCGAACCAAACGCTATTGAGTATGAAAGAGGTAGAAGATAAGGAAGCAAGGATGATCCAAAATGGGCAAGACAGTCCTGTGGACTGGCATGGAACGCATTATACAGATTATGCAAAATTATCAATTGCAGTTCTGGTAATAATATTGCAGATATTATTGCAAAAGTATCGATTGCAGTTCTGGTAATGCCTATGCCTAGTGGGGCAGGCATTAGTGGACAGATTGAAATGCTAACAGTGTAGACACCGGAACAAATATCATGTCCCTCTTATACTTACCATATGATGATGTGGCCGCTTAAGATTAATAGTAAAATCGTCTGATCAATTCTGGTTGTTGTCTTCAATTGAAACCCATTAAAACCATTACGGACGAAACATATCACAATAAAATATGGGCAAATTCGCTTGGTTCTTCTTTATGTAAAAGTAATAGAGAACAGACCAGATTTCCGTTCTACCCAGATATTCAACAGGGAAACTTTCTTTACTTAAAATTTATTAAAAATATTACCCACTAACCAACTTTGTTGATATGATCAATTAATTTCTCTTCCTTTGCTGAAAAGCAAATTAATTATTGTATGGAATCAAAATTAGTTACAGATATCAACAAATGTAGTAACAAAGAGGTAAGTTCTATTCTGTTTTTTGAGAGTTAACAACTTAGAAAGCAACTGAGGACCCAGAAACAAAATATTGAACAACGATATTAAATCCTAAGAGAAGATGGGGAGAATTGAACTAAGGGCATCCATAAATCTTTTCGGCATGACTTTTGAAGTTCATCGAAAAAACTTTACGACAATTAGTGGATTCGAAAAAATCAATGGAGATCGCCTTAAATAATCTTCATCGTGATTCAATAAAAGGCTAGTAAAATAAATCAATTAAGTTCCCACATACCCAAAAACCTATGTTCCTAGATGCTGTCAACACAACTTAAAACCCTGTCCATATGCTCCCAAAAAAGGTACCCATTAGAGAAATTAAAAGAAGCCTTTAACATAGGGGCTCAACTAATTTCAAAACAAAAACCTAAGAGGAGGTTGGTTTATTGAGACTAACCTAACAAATGACAGGTTAACGTAACTAAAATAAATAGCAACGAGAACATCACAGCAAGGCTAGAGTTTATTTTAAAAGAAAAGCAGTAGCATATACATAGTACCTAGAGTAACGATTTGATTTATTCAAGGAAGAACACAGCACGCCTCCGCAGCTGTAACAGCCTCATGCAGGAGGATCCCACCGTCGATGGCAACAGATCAAAACAAAATAGTTCCTGTTGCATAACAAAGAAAAAACCTCCAGTCAATGATGAAAAACTAGGGCAGATTAAGCTTCTGAACGAATCTACACAAAGATGAACATTGCGTAGAAAGAGTCAGATCAACATTGCGTATATTAGATCATAGAGCTTGCGACCAAGAAAGCAGAAGAGGACCCACAATGTACATAACAGAGAGAGTAAAAAAAGAGAGAGATTAAATTTAAGATCAGATCATAAATATTTACAAAGAGTAAAAGAAGAGAGAGATACATACATCCATTGACAAAGAGCACAGATCTCCATTTTGAACCAGTCAACCATTTTCGAGGTGCAGTCCAGTCCAACTTCCTCCATTTCACACATGCACTCTACGGGCGGACTCCCAGATATGCCACTCTCCCACTATGAACTTCTACAACTACCACCATCACTCCCAGTTCTTCTTAAGACTCTTTAACAATGTTTGATATATATAGAGGCACTGACAATTCTTAAGAAGACTCTGTAACAGCTTGAAAATTCTTTGACAATGTTTGATATATATAGGCACTTTCCGATCTCTTCACAATGTTGTTAGAACTGACGCTTGAAAAGAAGGCAAGGTAACAAACTTTAGAATAGGCGCGCTTCACAAATCTTGAAAATATCTTCGTTACAAACTTGAAAATATCTTCCAGGTTGTGTAACAAACTTTTAATGAAAAGGACTGGTAGCATGGAAAATATCTTCCTTTAACGGATATAATAGATGCTTCTAGGCTTCCTTGCTTTCCTTTAACGGATAGAATGGATGCTTCCGGGTGCGGCCACATCTACTTCAACGGATAGCATAAAAGAAGTGCGCCCACATCTACTTTAAAAACATCTTAAAACAATGTGCAGTGTATGCTTTATGCAACTAAATCAAGAGCCATTTTTATTTGCAAAAACTCTTTTAATTAGTACAATTACGTAATACGATTTAAGACTGTGTACCTGGATGGTCGTATATATATAACATTATCTATTTGCTTTTTATTTTTAAATATAGAGTTTATATGTTTATTTTTAAATTCCACCTTCATTTTATCTTATCATGAGTAATTTTAATAATCAATTTTATATCATTAAATTAAAAGGTTAAATTTTGATATTATAGTTTATATTTCAAGTTATAACCATTTTCGTTAATGTAAATATAATTATGTAATGTTATCGTTTAATTTCATTATTAATATTATTATGCAATGTTATTTTCTAAACAAATATCTTATCTTTGCAATCAAGGTGAAGTATTTTTTAATTCTAAAATTTAGTTTATTTTTATATAGGTTATTATTATTAAATACTATATGATTAAAGAAATAAAGTTTTTGTTTTTAAATATATTATAGTCTAAATTTTTTGAAATGCATATTGTTTTAGAGTGAAAATTTTGAAAAAAAATTATACTTTTAAATATTTGATCTTTCTTGCATCTGAACTTGGAAGGAATTACAAATTTCATACATTTTGAGTAACACACTAATACAATGTTTTAACTACAAATTTCTATTTTCAATTTTCAATTTACAAATTAAGAATATCCATGGTAAATCTAGATAGTTAAAAATATTTTTAATTGCTTTTTTAAATAGATATATGTTTAAATCATATATTACTTCTCTTACAATTGATAAAAATTATAATAATAACAATTTTAAAAAAAGTTAAAATTTGGTTATTTTTATGATTTTTTATAAATCTTGGTAATGTGAGATGTATGAAAACATAAGTGTCATGCCCACAAATTAGACCAATAATTGAAGATGCCTTGTCAGTGTGACACCAGCATGTTCCCTCAACAATGACATGACGAACTTGCAAGTGCTTCACTTACACTATGCCTCTAAGCTTATACTTTTGTTATACATTTAGTTAACAATGTTTAGTGGAATTTAACATATAACCAAATCACATCTACGATTGCTCTTAACTTCAATCTCGCATAAACATAACATGTAATCATACTATCTTCATGAAACAATAAAGTTGCACCGAAATTTATAAATCACCATATACATGTGATACAAGTCTGCACGAATACAATGTGTATGGAATGGTCCTCATACAATTATAAGAAATAAAAATCCATAGTGTACTCCAGGATTGGGTGTGGTTTATCAAACCCACTCTCTCACAAATATAAAACATTATGAATCAAATGTGAGCCTTCTCAATACTTGAGCATGGATTCTCAAGTCACCCTAAAATGAAATAAAATGTTTGCACAATTCTTCATTGTTTACTCGAGTACAACTTCCCAAGCCAACCAAAAGATAAATTTGAATCCATACTCGAGTCACCCTACCTAACAGATTCTAACCTAATGTGAGTATTGTAGCGAATTATTTATACTAGACCTACAACAACTTGAAACACCTCCCAAATTTATCTACACAAAGAACGTGTTGATGACCAGTATCCAAACTATACAAAATGGTTCTAAATAGTCTACCTCTAAAGGAACATATCAATCGTGTCAAAAGGACCTCATAGTTATCCCTCAATTCATAATGTGGGTTATGATTCACTGTAATGTTTTACCTTTTGCAAGTGTCAATTTTTTTTCTCCTCCAAATTCCAACCATTATGTATAAATACCCCCTCCAAAGGGTGGGAGGTGGACGGTACATTTTTGTGAACACTAGCCACACCTTGATCTAACAATAAAACTTTGAAGTATAACAAAACCCCAATTGAATGTATAAATAGGTGCACGCAAGTAGCATCACCTAGGCTGGCCTATTAATCTTGCCATTTACCAATTGGATCGACTCATAGTGTGATCATCTCATGATGCCATTGAATAATATGTACCACTATGAACGCACATTGTGTGCCATGATCATTGTGTTGACCTCTTCCTCGGTTCCTCATGCCACCCTGATGCCATCATGCCCCACTAATCTAGTGACTCTTTTAATTTCGTAGTCAAATCTCATGCATTCACCATGTCTTGGTCCATATAATGTCTTTTTTCGCCTCATTGATCCCATATCAAGGGTGGAAGGTGGAAGGTCAAGTTTTGTGTCCCTTGGTAGCATTGTAAGCAGACACTCTAAATTTTTGATGTAAAAAAACCACCATATAATATGTAAGTAGGTGCACACAAGTAGTGGCACCAATGCTGACCTATGGGTCATGAGATCTCCAACCTTGGTTGACTCATTATGCCATCATCCCATAATTTCATTGCACCACATGTGTTCGCATGCATACAATTCATGTGCCATGCTCCTCATCTTGTCCTCATATTCAATCCATCATGCCACATTGAGGTAATTGTTCCAAATTCATCCCATGACTCATATAATGTTGCGGCCTCATTATGGTCCCATCCCATGTCTCAACGATGTCTTGGTCCATCTCATTTGTTGTTTTCTCTCATGTCCCGATACCATATCAAGTGTAAGTGCATTTTTTCCTATTGTGACTTCCCCCCTTCACATGTGTGCTCATAAAAAATGGTGTAGGAGAGTAACCCATGTCTTCTCAACACAAATCAACATCTCAACTCTCCATTTCATCCCATCATGAGAAAATTTACAAACGTTGCGGCTAATTTTACAAATAATATGACACACATTCCTCCATGTTCTTTGTTTGAGTTATAGTTGAGGAACATACGTGGACCAATCATAGTAGTGTTAAATCATTACACACTCACGAAATGTTATCTTCATAAAAAATGAACCCCCTTGGAATCTTATCAATCCTTAAGCCATAAATACAATTAAAGTAAAACTTCTCATGTTTGTGACATTGTATATCATCTACTTGTGAATACTCAAACCTAACTACCATGTGCTAGATATCATTATGTATTTATATAATTAGGTCGCTAATTTGATTTCGATGCCAAATCAACAATAACACATGCCACTCCATACATGTGAAATGACCCTAGAATTTCAATGTCATATAAGAATCCTCCCCATAAGCTCATCATCTCTAGTCATGAAGGAAGTACCCTTAGGTCACTCTCACACATCTAAGATTCACCACCCTGAGTAACTAGCAATGATCCCATCTCCAAGTGGCTCATTAAGAATATGAAGTGGAGTAGCCTCGAGGACTACTTATACCAACTAAATTGTCTATTATTTTTTCTCTTGGAATTTCTCATTCTACCCCTCAATGAGCTCCATGAGATATTGCAAAAGCTCATTTTAATCCTAGGATTACTCCCCCATACCTTATTGGAACTGTAGGGGAAGAAATCTCAAGCTTTAATGGAAGTTCCCTTTTTGTACTGTCATGTGAAACTATTGTGTTGCGTTCTAGCTAATTGCATGGGGTTAAGCCCCTTTCACGTACCCCGCCACTTATGTCTTACATTCCTTTCTGTTACAACTATCCATGTGCAATTCATGACTTCCACATCACCATGGGAATAAAATACCCATGGGATTGCGACTAACACCTCAAGAAATCATCGGGATAGAGTCACCATGGTGATGTCATTAACTTTTTTTATTTAGGGTGATGTGACACCCTCCACAAGGCTCCACTTAGAAATTTCCACGTGTCACCCATTTATATGCCACTTGGCCCCATAGAAAACCCCAAATCTATGTGACACATGTCCTTCGTTTGAGGTTTCCACAAATATATGAGGCCACCACACATAACACACTAGCCATGTGTCCCATCCAGGTATTATCATGACCTAAATGATTAACGTGACCCCCGAAAAGGAGGTCCTACCCAATATTACCACTTGAATCGACTTCCCACGAGGTCCAAACTAGAAATCCCTTCTCTCCTTCAGCTAATGAAATTAGAGTTCTTGTGACATACATAATTATGTTTTGGGATTTCATTGGTGCTTGGTCATGGTTCTCTACCACAGATGGCCTATTACGACTATAAGGAATATCCTTTAATGAATTAAGGTTCATACCACACACTTTTCCATACGAGTACATTTTTATATATACGGTACTAAATATATTTAGAGATATCCCTCCTAAGCTTATATTGTGTGCACATACACAATGTCGTGTTATCCTTCCTGACCTTATAGAGGCTTTGGCCGGGTCTTCAATATATATATATATATATATATATATATATATATATAACATGCATATACTATCCTTCCTAAGCTTGGCACTAATAAAATGAGGTGTGACAGACAATATCTTAAATGCACAATTAAGTTGTACAAGGATTTATCAATTCATTCAAACTAATTCCCATTAGAGAATATTCAATCTCATAATAGTTCAATAATACACATGCCCCTTAGGATAATAGTGAAATTAAACAAGTTTATGAATGCATGCGAGAATCCATTCAATTAACAAATAACCTTACAAGAATTCAATATTCCTCCAATATGCAGGAAACCACATTGCATACTAAATCACAGACATTGACCAACACATTAAAGAAGTACCAATACATGCCTTAAGTCAACACATTAAAAAATTCTAAATATTAAAGTGCAAGACCTTTAGTATCAATTATCTTGTAAAATGTGCTGAATGAATGAGATTGGGACATTGACTCTCCACCCAACCATAGACACACTACAACTAAGCCTTTGTTGTAATAGTCACCCCAATTCATATTTTTATACTTCAAGATGCGTGCTGAATGGATTGAACGAATGTTGCCCTCTGAAATAGGGACTCTATACGACCATCTACCTCCACATTCCAACATGTAGTCACTTTATCACATCGAATCCGAAGGAGCGCGCCTAAGAGATCCTCTTCCACCTCCCTATGCTTAATGGAATGAATTGTCTACTCCTTGCATTCTACTAGAAGCATATGGATATTCACTCTTTCTTCCCCCATAGTAGTGCCTGAAGTGTGATGGATGATGTTGTCTCCACTCCATTCTATTCCAAGAGTAACTCCTCAAGAGTTCCATCTTGGTGGCTCTTTTCGACTACCATAATAAAACCATTTTTGGTTGCATGACAAAGACTCTCGTCACTTGTTATCTCTAAGCTAGGCCATAGTGGTTATGTTTTTTTACAAAAATTCTCTGCAATCCCTCATTCAATTTACCTACTGGGGATTAAGGGAATGTTGTCATGGTAGCACAACTGATGTATTTCATTAATATTCTTTCCTCCCTACATTTTGAATTCATACAAGGAAGTATGGTCCTTTTTTCTACTTTGTTGTTGTAATAGATCTGACCTACAAATTTAATAAAATGAAAAATATTCGCAATATCTATCAATAATCCCAAAATAATGAGAGAAAAAAAAATATAGAATCTTCAAATATTTATTAATCTAAACCCTTGAGGTAGGGTAACACCGTACAACTACTCCTTAAGGAAGGAGATCATTCCAGAAGCCATATTATTGTCAATACAATAGTCCTTGACGTCCCTCAATGGAGAGTCTCTAGCCTCTATATAGGCTTCATACATAAAATATAATGGGTAGCTACCATGGGTCATACATCCAATACCATGGGCTTACAACATTATTTCCTAACTACTTGTAGTCCCTTGCATAATGTGGGTTAACCACTCTATTTATTAATTATGGCTCATGTATTTATCATCCTTACATTACATTATTTCCATGGGTACCTCCCCATTTACCCCATATGGTCCCCCCTAAGTATACATCATATTATCCCACCTAGGTATACCTCATATTATCCCCCCTAGGTATACCACAATATTGTCAGTTTGTGTTTTCTTATTTTTAATCGGCCTCTTTCTACAATTATGTTTACATAGCCAACACCATTTTTTTATTAAAGAAACTATGTTCATCACTATCATACTTTTTATTTTTTATGCACTGATGTGATTCTCTTTCTCATCAAAACTTGAGTTATCTTGATTGCTTTGATGACTGCCCTTTTTCCTTTATTGTTAATGTGCTTTATTTTATAGTGATATGTTGTTTGGAGCATTGTTTTTGGATTTATTGGAGCATTGTTGCTAATTTATTGAATCTTCCCTACAAATTCATTATATCTCTAATAGATTCCACTCCATGTATACTATCTTTTAATATCTTTATGGATTCTGGATGAATCCCTCTTAATTGGATTTTGCAATATTTTTTTTGCCTTCAGTTGCCAACATGATACCATCTAAAGTTAAACCCATACATCTAAAGATGATTAATAAAAAAACTTCTTTGGCAATAGATTCTGATGTAACACAATATATAACTCGTCATTAAGGTTGGATAAGGAAAATCGAGACTCGTATTTCAATCATAGTGTTCAAGTAAGAGATGATATCAACCATAAAATTCATTGAGTTGAAGTGGTGGAATTGCCTCTAGAAATTTGAGATAGTATGGGTGTACTGATTTGCAGGAAGGAGAAATTGGAATGTCAATCCATTCACTCCATATTGATTAACAATAAGACCTTCAATTTTTTTTCTATTCCTTACAGTAAAATCAACCATTGTGTTTATGACCTACATTAAGCCTTTAAAGGGGATGATATTTCCAATATAGGTGTACTTTCTCCATGAGATGGTCTTTCTGAAGTTTGAAGTGACAACGTATTCTCACCAGCTCATTTGAAGGAGAAACATAACTTCCCAAGCAATGACTAAAAGGATTTATAAAACCCTCTAAGAAAAATGGTTGCTCTATGATAGAATCTTCATGCTTTAGAGGTGTATGTAGTTTAGTTATACAAATATCATCCTAAAAATCGTTTCTTTTTAAATATTCTACGGTCTAAAAAATTCATGATCTTGTTTGCACTATGATTAACATTATCAATAGAAAAATCTTAGATGGAGGATCCCTTTTTTTCCTAAATCTATGGAGATGTTTGTTATTACTTAATCTTCATCATATTTAGTAGAATACACTAATTCAAAAAGGAAGAGGTCATGACCTTGAGCTATTTAGATCTCTCTGAGAAGCATAATGTGTAATATTAAGAAAGTGGGAAATGGAATTGATATCATTTGTTGATGGTAGAGATTCCATATGAGGTTTTGCACCACCACAAGGCAAGGTAATAAGCATAGGTATATGATATATGGAGCTTATTTCTCTTTTTACAATACTTTCAACAGGCCAATCTTCCACCAAAATTATTTTTCAATGTCATTTAACCCTTGGAAGCTTGTAAAGGTTTCTGGACATCTCAAAAATATGTAGTTGTCTTTGATAATGGCTACAAGTCTTGGCATAGGATAAATAAGGAAGTTGTGAAATAACATAGCAATGTGGAAATATTACGATTTAAATATAATTGAAATAGCCTATACCATGAGATTCACTCATGCAAAGTTTTAGCAAATGATATTGGTCAAATTATACAAGCCACTTGTTCGCGTGACTAATTCCTACATTGCTCACTGAAAATGGGATATTATTTTTTACTATTGTGAAAGTCAAAGATGTCACAAGAACATATTTTATAATTTATTTTCATGGTCAAGACCTTTCATAAGCAAGCAACACATACGTGGGAAAATTAAAATTAAGTTTATTGGTTACCAAGTTCATAATATATGATAAAAAAACCTTTATAGTATGGTGTAATTGTTTTAACCAACCAACCAAGTTAGCTATGTCATTACAAACATCTCCAAGAGTACTCATTAGGAGCTATAAAATAAAAAAACATGTTTATGAACTCAATGTACTTGTTTACAGAGGGCCAAATACGATGCAACCTACGATGCATTTTATCCAGATTCTTCAATTCAGGTTAGAAGAAACTATCCAACATCGAGAGAATATCCCCAGTCATTGGATGAATCATTTTCCTTATCCTTTTCCAAAGAATCCCATGAAGGTTTTAGTGGCTTTAGATTATCGAAAATTTAAATCAATTTTGAAATCAAAGATATACCACTTGCATTAAAAAAAAAGCCATTGATATGGCATGAGTAGTTGCAGTTTTGATGCCTAAATTTAGGGGATGTGTTATAATGGAATCATGGGCTACCACCACTCATTATTTGCTTTCCATTTTTTTACTATCTACTTGAGAATTTCGGACACAAAACTAGCCTGGGAATGCGAGTGAGCATATTGGTCCGTTAAAGTTGCTCATTAAGTGCAAAAATAAGAATTTTCAATTGAAATATGAGAATATCAATTAATCCATGGAAGAACCACTGCAAAATTATGTTAATAACGATGAAGAGGGTACTAGGAATGATAAACCCTCAATTTCTAGGCATGGATATGTACATTTTTTTATTCTCCCTCTTGGCAGAAATTGTGATTGAGTATAGATTCAAGGTTACTTTAATTTTTCCCAAATTTTCCTCAAGGATTATCCTAATTTTGTTTCTTATAGTGATACCTAATGCCTACAGTGTAAAATAAAAGATAAATATAACTCAACATTATACAACAGAACATTAAACAGACATTCAAGGACCATCCTCATTTTGTTGCCTTAATTATCACTTGACGAAGCTAGTCGGAAATTAAAGAGCATGCACCTCTGTAGGGAATTAACTGTTGTTTGTTGTTTTCATGCCTCAGTTGACACTTCAGTTGATGATACACACCCATGCATTAGGTGATCACTCCTAATTTAACACTCCTAAATTGGCCTGTATATCTTTAGTTGAAATATACATGTGAAAGACATAATATTTCTATTTTTTCAAACTACTCTACTAGTAATTGAACTTTGCCTTTGTCTTACTAGGAAGACATCTCACAGATTTGTCATAGTTTGGAAATTTTGAGACAATTCCTCTACACTCTCCCACTTTTCCAACTCTTTGTCAAGACAAATATGAGTCCCATTGATGGATGGTTAGTAATAGCTGTACATTAGCATGGTGAGAGTGAGTTTCAAAAGGAAATGAAAAGAAAGGAAAATGAAAGCTGTGGAATTCCATACATTCATTCAGTCTATCATTTCTTTGGATAAAATTATGCGTCTGCTTCCTGAAACCAACAAAATGAATTATTCATGAACCCTCGCAAGAGGATTCACCTGCACTCTTTACCAATGTTGCATGAATTATACTCGTATAAGACTTGCATTTATATTTTCTTAGAATCCCGTGTAATATTTTGGAGTGACCTTTATAAGTCTTGTATAAGACTCATAAAGCATTTTATTCCCTCCATTTTCCCTTTCCGTCTACATGATTTCCAACAAAAAAGGAAAAAAAATAGAATTTTGAGGGTCTTCACGGGTCTTACATGGGTTAAATGTGATTTTAATGCAGGCGGATGGGTTTAACATGGGTGTTCATGGGTACTTGTAAGAACTACAATTTCTATGTGAGTGACATGTCTCACTATAAGACCCATCAAGACCCGTGGGTAGTCACGGGTCTGATAAGGGTCATACTTAATGGCTCTCTACATGAATTTCCTTGTTTCTCAAACACCATACTCTGTGAACCCGAGTTTTTGACCTCCATTAGCATACTAGGAATTTTAAAAACAAGTTAGGAATGGATTTCATGCATATTCATAATATTCATAAAATCCATGCCCAAATCCAAGCTATGGAGAGAAACAAGAATTAGTAACATCAAGTGAGTAATTTTTTTTTTTTATGGAATGTCCATCAAAATCATTAGAAATCCCACACGACAATAATTTCTGAAATATTTTTTTTTCTCGTCTACAAGTTTCTTATTAGTTCATACATAAGCCTAGTTTGTTTTCAAGTATTATGAATGTTATCAAAAATCATATCCATTTTGTAAAATAGATTGTGGATATGAGTAGAAAAGGTTGTTTGGCACAAGTACTCCAATCTCATCTCTAGTGGCTATACCAAGAGAAGTTATGGTAGACAAATTTTTCCTTGGGTCCATCCTGGTTTGGCTACTAATAATATGTTCTACTTCCCATATTGTAGAGAGTGACCACCTATATTTGAAAAAGGTACAACATGTTTTCAAATTTTGGAATTTGGTGGATGTTAGACAACACCAGGTAATTTTTTTGACCTGTCTTTACATTCCAATATATTCCTGCAATGTGAATTAGTTCAACGCTAAGGGTTCAATAGTAAATTTATGAATCTTATGGCATTTTTTCTAGTCTAAAATTTTAAAAGTTTTAGAACTTTGACTTCTTTTTTTTCATTTTAAATCAATTAAAAAATTTCCTTCATATCTATAAAGTAATGAATCCATGATTTTATCCACAGTTATGCTTGTGCCTGAAAAGTAACTGACATAATAATCAACATTCATATATTCATTAGAGAAATTTATCCCTCATTAGTAATATCATATAATACTTACATATCCATCAACAATGGAGCAAATACAAATCATCTAATACCCACACATCCATCAAAAATGGAGTAAAAGGAACAAAAAAGAGTTTATGTTGGAGGGCTCTAGCTCAGTTATAAGGTTAAATAAATTGGAGCAGGTGTTTGATTCCCATAACAAACAATTTCTTTGTTGCCATTACAAAGGACAAGAAAGGTGTTGTTATATAGTAATCAGGGTGGAAAATATGTATTTCCATGCATTTAGATCTTAAAGTATGTGTCAATAAATGTGGAGAGATTCATATATGTTTTTTTTTAATCCCCATGCTTAATAAAGCTAGAGTGAAGATGGAGTTCTATATTTTTTATATTTTGAATTAACTAATTTGTAACAACGTGATATAGGTGAGCATGTGTTTTTATTTCTGGAGAGATGCTACTATTTTATTTTTCTTTTTTTTGTGAATTTGGTAGGTCCTTACTAGTTTCTATTACCATAAAAGAAGATTGCATCATATACAAAGCTGGTGGCCTCAACCTGCCCGTAGGAAACCAGGTTTGTTGGCCACCTTAGCGCATTGAAAGCCATCCAAAATTGAAATTTTTTCCTTCTTCTACTTTCCACAATGGCCAATTTAATATTTAAAGCATTAACTAAATGAAAATTAAAATCATAAACACTATTCCCAAATTTTTAAAACATAGGTTGGGTTACTATCCATCTGAAGAGTCTATCGGTGCATGATCCTTAGCAGTGGAACCAGGCATGTCCACTTGTTGCATCTGTTAAATATGCTTCTCAATTCGGTCTATTCGAGTTGTCATTTGATATTGTGACACCTTGATTTGCTGAAGCTAAATGGTAATATCCTGAAAAAGTGCAATAACTGACAGTGTTTCATTCCCTTACTCTGGACAAAGACTTTGCATTTCTTTAGCCAGGACACATTTCATTATCTAATACGTATGAACACTTTGATTGAACAATGAGAGACACCCTCTTGTATTGCCTAGATTAGTAATGAAATCCATTATTTCCTCCTCTGCCTCATTATCCTCCTCGTTACTGTAACTTTATTTTTCCCATCCCTGGATTTTATTCTTGATTTGGGGAGGGTTCCCAAAAGAATACGCTTGCAAGATATTCTGTAATATTTCTTTCTTAGTATTCCTACCTCTTTTACTAGTCTCAACCTTGGGTTTTACCATATAAAACTTCCCTTTATCCTGAGCATTCACCTTACTCTTCTTCATTTTCCTCTTCACCATTGTTTTGTTCTTAATGTTCTCCTTAAAAACTGTGTAATCTATCTGAGAGCCTGTATGATGGAAGAACAGAGATATTACAGTTAAACTTTGCATTTTGAGGGATAAATATTCCTCTGGCACATAATTCGCATAATGATTGTTGTAATTTCGTTAACTGAGGTAATTAACGAATAGATTTGGACAGCTAAGTTGTCAGATATAGAGACTCTGACAAAAGATATAGGAAAAATCCAAATATGACAATGACATTTTATTCCTTCTGAAAAAAGATCATAAAATTTACCTTCACTATGATGACCACTAGTATTCGAGAGATGCTTGGAATTTGACCGAACCAGATAGACAAGACATTCACGGAAACTATTATGAATTTCCCCTATGGTTTTATAGATTTTCAAATAAGGTATTTTTAAGATGTTCCCCTGCCTAAAATAGACGAGGCATTCAAATAGACAATAGAGGCCCCAATTATTCCCTAATTCATTTATATTATCCAAACAAAGGTGGAAAAATGTGCAAAAACACTTGCCAGAATCCTCAAACGAGGTTGCTTCCCCAATAAGCCTAGATTCAACTCCATGCATCAAGAAATTATAATAATTTGAAAACAATTTCAATTTACCATCAGAGTTAAACTTGCATGCATGCTTGAAATACATGGAGGTTATGAAATAGAACTCCTTGACGCTACAGGTATCATGAAAACAAGGTTGAATGGCTTCCTCTAATACTAAGAAATTTGAATTCTTGACCTTTAGAATGTTTATTTCCAAATGCATTCCACACATTTTGAATCCTTCTCTATCCCGGCTCATCTGCAAATTAATAAATAGAAACGTAATGTTGGAATAGAGAGTTACATACCCCTGAACCCACAGTTCAAGCCTCTGAATAATGTCTGCACTAGTACCTGGCCTGAAATCACTGCGCCTCCTTCTTTGAAATGTTTTATGCGTATTCCCCTGTTGCCTCCTTAAGCCTTTCTTATTTTTCATATTCCGATGCTCTCCTGAAAATCCAACATGTCTTAATAAATGTGGCATCATTTCAAATAATTCCACATACCTGGTGATATGCATGCCGACTGAGTTCTCATGCATGAACCATTGTCCGGTCAGTGAGATCACCTTCCACCTGCCTTGCGGAACTTAACAGCAAGCACCCTAATTGGGGGGCTACTATTTGTTGCATTAGATGATAGCATTTGCAAAATTAAAATTTGATTTTGTATCTCTTGAGCTTTGAGTTTATGGTGGTTTTTATCAGCCCTCTAAGCTAGAGAAAGTTGTAATTTATGACCTTTTTGAAGACATGGTTGGTCTATTGGATGCCTTGGATATTGAGAAGGAAACTATATGTTTGGACATACAATGAAATCTAGAGAATATGTACTACTCGGTTGGTGAAAATGTTCAGTGTGACTACTTTTATTTCGCATAAGTTGTGATTGAGAAACAATGTTTCTAGATTCAGTCTTTGAATTATTTCGCAAATGAATTAATGTAAATTAAAATGTTAGCGGAAAAGTCAATATATTGTATTTTAGTGCAAGGATGGTCATTCAACTACTGTGATGAGAATAATAAAATATGTTATCCACGCAAACTTGTTAGGAGTTTCTCAAGAATAAGAATCTGAATAATATTCCAACTATGTATCAGATCATTAATTTGCTAAATTTGCTAGGAAGTTGGAAAGGGGATTTGAAAAATATAAAGGAAAACTCCCCTTCAAAAATTTTGATTGTGGAAGGGTTGGAAATTTTTCATTAATAATATTTATGTGTTTCCCTTAACCATTATTTTTTGAAGATTCGGTTAAGATTTTTGTGGATAAGTCCTCGAATCTTTAAGGAACGTTTGTGGATCACTGAATCTGAAATTTGTGGGAGAACAATAAACACAATCCCCAGTGTCCACATCCTGACTATATAAGGTATTATTCTGACAATGAAGAAGGGAACCACTCGAATGTATTCGAGCACCATTAGATTGAGGACACAATTCTTTCAATTTCCCCGTCACTTCCTTCATACAATGTGAGTAGTCACTGGCATTAAAATAGTTCTAATTTCTATCATGGCAGAAATTTGCATCAACTACTTATTATATAGATGGGATGCTTGAAACAAAGAAGCTGGTGCGAATTTTTGCCATAATAGAAATCTGACGGCATAGATGGGGTTTTTAATTTATTGGTTATACCCTTCTTAATAACGTGGGTTTCGATATTCAATTTTTATATCAAATAAAGCATTGGAAGGGGCTTCAAATAAATTACATAGGGGAATAAAATTAAGCAGTGCTCACAATTTATTCATCAAACATGGTATCAGTTTTCTATGTTGATTTCCTTCGTATGTAAATAATATATATTGTTTCTTGTCCAGTTTTTGCAACAACAAAATAAAGTTGATAGAGATGAAACTATGTTTGATCTTGAGGAAAGAAAAATAATTGTCTTGGAATGGCTAAAGGCAACATCAAGGAATGGAAAAGAAATTTGTGGAGGAGGTAGTTGCATTCGCATAGGAGCGAGTGCATGAAAATTATAACTCACACCAACCATCTCACGTGATGTTCTCACTAGAAAATGCATCGCTCACTCAGGTAAGGAACGTGCCAAATACTATGAAGATATGGAACGTCGATTGAAGAATGATGCCATAACATCATTGGGATGGAGATAAGAGGTTAAGGAATAAATGATTTATTTTTTTCAAAGTAGGATAATGAATCACCATGTGGGATAAGCTACAATCCTCATATGGGGCAGGGCTGTTCTACCAAAAATATGACTTCGTAAGAGAATTTCTTAGTCTCTAGATGGTATTTTGAAATTTCCATTTGATGGTTATACTATTAGGACATGCGTAGTCTTTTAACCATTCCTCTATTATGGCCCTTGAAACTGACACACAATATATGGTTTCCTTATTTTCACTATTCCTCTATTTTTCAACACTTTTGCATCATTTTCTCACGCAGATAAGGAACATGCCAAATACTATGAATATATAGGCTATTCATTCAATATTATTTCCACCAATTCAGTCACATGGAGAGAAGACAGAAAGGAAGAAAGGTATTCTTGTTTGGAAAACTTAACATTCAAGGGGGTGGCTCCTGATGTATGCATATAAAATGACCATACAGAGTCTAAGTGAAAAAGCATCATAGTTATATGGCATATCATACAGATATTGCAAAAGGTAGTATCTCATGTTGTTTCTTTGGTAGAAAAAACCACAATTATGGTAACCATTGGTGTAATTGTTATTACATTGAATAATGTGAGTAAGAATAAGATAATCATATGAAATATTCATAAATATCATTTTGACCCTTCATCGCGTGCTCTTTCCTCCCAACCAACTCGGTAGAAACTCCATTTTTTGGAAGAATTACAACCTGGAAAAATTACATCTCATAATGCTAGTATAGATCCTTGTTGCTAATAAGGTTTTGCGGAAAAATAAATGAGGTTCTAGAAAGAAAATCCTTGGAAATATAAAAAAAATATCAGATGATAGAACTTCCAGGAAATATCACACAATAATCAAATGATAGAAATTGTAGGAAAATATTGGAACTGAAGAAACCTAGACATGAAGATATCAAAATATTGAACGAATCAGCTACCTGTAAAACTCAAGAGAAATATAAGATATTTGCAACAATAGTATAGATTGTTCGCTAAAAAATGCAGTTTCTCTCTTTCCCTGGAAAGAGGAAAATTTTGTGATTTATTCCATTGTATTTGATGATTACGTCTAATAAAGTATAAATCCAATTTCATATTATGTTTTCATGTTGTTTAATTGAATTATTGTTATTTTTTCATGTTGTCTAATTGAATTCTTCTAAAGTTGTCTATTTAGATAGGTGGCCATTTATTCTGGCTCATTTGCGACTTACAAGGTGGATAATTCCAAAAAAATCTTACAACTTTCAAATCAAGGTTAATATCAAAATCAAAGTCTTTGTGCTTGCACAAGTTTTTTTTAAAACAAAAATGGATAACGAAGATGTGTATTAATGCAAAATAAAATTGGATAACGAAGATGTGTATTAATGCAAAATAAAATTCCAACATGGTGTTAGATTGCTGGTTTATTGGTTTATGGATTTGATACTTTATTTAGATAAGTTATTTTTTATTGAGTTAAAAATAGGAGTTGCATTATTATGGACATTACAAAGATTATGCCATTATGTATCAAGAATTATTTTTAAATCAATGTTTGTCTATTCAATTTCAATGACTTCCATAATTTCTTATACAATTATTTAAATGGATCTAGCTCATTGGAAAAATAATTGTCTTATAAGTAGCAAGTTGGTGGTTTGATTCCATTGTACCCTAACAAGAATCGATTAATAACATTGTAGTTTATTTTAAATTAAATAATTTTTATATTTATCTATTTCAATTGTGAGATATTTTTCTGGTAATATTGTATTGACGTTAAATATAATTTTTTATTTTCTCTAAAAAGACAATATTTGGGATTAAAGACATATTTTCTCTATAAAGACAATATTACTTAATCTCAAATATTGTGTCTGGAGAGAAAAAATAATTTTTTTCGGAAAAGACAATAATGCTTGTGGTATATATTTTCTTCATAGAGACAATATTTTTAGAAAGTAATTTGAGATAGTGGCTTGAAGAAAATCTTTAAGACAATACACAACTTTTATTTTGCCTCAAGTTAAGACAATTTAACAAAAAAAATGTCTCAAATTTTGTCTTTAAATCCCTTTATATGTAGTAGTGTATATTCTGTTTATAGAAACCATTTTTTAAGACAATAGTTTGAGACACTTTCTTAGAGATAATTTACAATTTTTTTTAATCTCAAATTAAGACAATTTACTCATAAAATATTTTAAATATGGTCTAAAAACACCCCTGTCTATAATATTATGTCCTTGGTTATGATTCTTGTATTTGAAACACTTTAAAATTATTATATGTGCTATCCAGTATGCACATAAATTTTTACTACTACTCCGTTGATATGGAATTGTCTCTCGATTCCAGGGATTAGTTGATTAAAATGACATATCTATGAATTTCCTGAATGTGTATACATGATGTGTATTCAAGTTATTGAATACACTGAATTTTTACAAATTTAGTATATTTCATGGATGCCATTCCTCTTATGGGTTATAGTTATGGTGCATGTCTGTTTTTATTTTGCTCAGAAAAATCGCTATAACCATATACGTTTGTTATACTTTGTGAATATATTTATTTTAATACTATGTATGACCATAGTTTACAAAAATTCCGAATTGAATTAGAATATAACTTCAAAATTTGCGTAACTTGATTAACATATGGTTCGTTCTAGGGTGAATTTTATTTCGTGATATTTAGTTTCACTATTTGTTTGAAACAAAAGATTTGTTTTCTCGAATTTTATTCTGCTAATAGAACTCGGTAAATTACACAATATATACTGTGTCTCTTTTTGATGATTCATTGTTCAGCTCTTATATATTTGATAATTGTCTGAGGAATATATATTTTTCCTACATGTTTTCACCATTGATTAATTCATATTGTTATTCAAAGTTGAATGTAATATTTTCACTTGACATCCCATTGTACCTGACGGTAAATTTCTAGTCTCTCTACTGAATGTGTTGTGTTGCCTAGTTCGTATTAAAACTAAACCATTCCAGCATCAGCTCTGAATTGAGTTGAATGAACCACATTGCAAATTAGTAGTGTGGTTTCCTTTCATACTTTCTCCACTACACTCAATATCTATTGTGATAATGGAATTTGAGCAACACAGTTGCTATTTATTATTCCACTTTTACTAATAGTTTTCATAGTTTCTAACAAATTTCCTTACGTTTTCCATCTAGTTCCTGTTTTTATGTTATAATACTATTTCTCTTCTCATGACTATTACCATAAATCTCAAACTCATTGAAACGTTGATATGGGGACAGTATATTAGCACGATTACATTTATCAATGTGGTTGATATATGCGGATAGACGTATATGAAATAGATTTACAACCACATTCACTAATGTGTTTGATATACACGAATAGACCTCTATGCAACACCCACCACATATATTTAACCAAAATAGTCATTGTACATTTATGAATATATTTACCAATATATCTTATATATCTACTTGTAATATATTAATAATATAAACTATATTAATAATATATATTAAAATTATATATATATATATATATATATATATAGATATAAAATTTGATAATAAAATATAAAATAATAAAATATTGTTAAATTTTTTCAATACATTAATAGTTATAATTAAAAATATACTAAAATTAAAATATAACATAATACTAGTATTTTATTACTATTTATAATAAGTGTATATCTCTTACAAATATACAAAGGGATTATTAATATTATAATCCAAAAGAACTAATAATCTCAATGGTGTAATATTATAAACCCAAGGAATTGGCAAACTCGAGGGGAGAATATTAAAAACTTAAGAGATCAACAAGCCCAAGGGATCCATATTAAAAAGAGAACAGATTAAAAAAGACTACGAATTAATATTTTAAATACAAATGAATGATAAACTCACATGATTATTAATTTATAAACCGAAGATAAGAATCAACTTTAGGGATTGTTAATATTATAAACCCAATGAATTAAAAATATAAAGGATTAATAAAAAAATGGATTGATATTAAAAACCCAAGGAAATAATAAACCCAAGGGATCAATAAAGCCAAGGGATTAATATTAAAAAGACAAGAAATTAATAAACTCCAAAAATTAATATTTTATAATGAAAAACCTAGGATATTAATACCATAATAATCAATATTTAAACTCAAAAGATTAATAAACCAAAGGTGTTAATAATATTATAAACCAAAAGAATAAATAAATGCAAGGGTTTAATATTATAAACCAAAGGAATCGATGAACCCAATGGATAAATATTAAAAACATACACGACCAATAAGTCCAAGGGATCAATATTAAAAACACAAAAGATTACTAAACCCAAAGAATATTTTTTTTTAACTCAAAAACTTAAGCAATTAATAAACCCTAATAATTAATATTTTAATTGAATAGATTATTAAAACCAAGACATTATTAATATTATAAACCAAAAGAAGAGGGTTTAATACTATAAACAAAAGTAATTGGTCAACACAAGGATAAATATTAATATTATAAACCAAGAAATTAATAAACTCTAATAATTAATATCTTAAACTAAAAATATTAATAAACGCTAATAATTAATATTTTAAACTCAAGAGATTAATAAACCCAAGGGATTATTAATATTATAAACAAAAAGAACTAATAAAGCTGAGGATTGGATATTACAAACCAAAGGAATTGGTAAACCCAAGGGATAAATATTAAGGACATAAGTGATCAATAAGGCCAAGGGATCAAATATTAAAAACACAAGATATTAAAAAACCCTAAGAATTAATATTTTTAACTCCAAAACCTAAGAAATTAATAGACCCTAAGAATTAATATTTTTATCTCAAGATATTGTAAGACCCAAGTGTGGTTTAATATTATAAACGAAAATAAATAATAAAAAAAGGGTTTTATGTGATAAACCCAATGAATTTGTGAACCCAATGGACAAATATTAAAAACCTAAGGGATAAATAAGGCAAAGGAATCAATACGAAAAACATAAGAGATTAATAAAGCCCAAAAATTAATATCTTAAAAAAAAGGTTTGATAAACTCACATAATTATTAATATTATAAACTCAAGGAAATAATATTAAATTTAAGAGATTAATATTATAAACCTCAAGTATATAAAAACCTTTAGATAAATACTATAAACTGTAAAATAAACATGGTTGAGCATGTTTGACATAAAAGTTGAGACAATTATTGTCATAATGCGACGTTGGAAGAAGAATGACAATGATTTTCCATGGTTGATTTTCATATTGAGACAATATTTGTCACTATGTGACATTCTACCATGGAAGTCCTTGATTGACTATGACTAACTATGATTAACAATGGTAGCCCATGGTTGATTTTCATATAGAGAATGTTTTTCATAATGTCACATTGGACCATGTATTAATATTAAAGTGTATGACTAATATTTAATGCCTAATATTACCAACCCAAAGAATTAGGAACATCAAGGGATTAATAAAACCTAATAATTAATATCTTAAACTCAAAATGTAAGAAATGAATAAACCCTGAGAATTAATAATTTAAACTAAAGAAATTAATAAACTAAAGCTATTATCAATATTATAAACAAAAAGAACTAATAAAACGAAGGGTTTAATATTATAAAACAAAGGAATTGGTGAACCCAAGGGATAAATATTAATATTATAAACCAAGAAATTAATAAAGCATAAGAATTACTATTTTAAAGTGAAGATATTAATAAACCCTAAGACTTAATATTTTAAAATTAATAAACTCAAGGGGTTATTAATATTATAAACCAAAATAATAAACTCAAGGGTTTAATATTACAAACCAAAGGAATTGGTGAACGGAAGGGATAAATATTAAAGACCTAAGGGATCAATAAGGCCAAGGGAACAACATTAAAAACACGAGATCAATAAACCCTAAAAATCAATATTATGAACCGAAATATTATAATACCCAATGTTATAAACTGTAAATATTAAACAAAATATTATAAACCCTAATATTAAACACAATATTAACCCCTAATTATAAAAACTATATATTAGAATCTATATTATAACCTAACATATTACACCTCAATGTAAATCATAATATTAAAACTCAAAATATTAATAAATTGAATGGATTATTAATTTTATAAGCCAAAATAACTAATAAACACAAGGATTTAATATTCTAAACCAAGGGTATCTGTGAAATGAGGATATAAATATTAAAAACCTACATTATCATTAAGGTCGAGGGATCAATATTAAAATAAAAAAGATTATTAAACCCTAGGAATAATTTTTTTAAACCAAAAAACCTAAGAAATTAATAAACCCTAATAATTAATATTTTAAATTAAATAGATTAATAAACCCAATACATTATTAATATTATAAACCAAAAGAAGTAATAAACCCGAGGGTTTAATATTATAAACGAAAGTAATTGGTGAAACCAAGGGATAAATATTAATATTATAAACCAATAAATTAACACACTCTAATAATTAATATTTTAAACTCAAGAGATTAAAAAACCTTAAGAATCAATATTTTAAACTCAAAAGATTAATAAACCAAGGGGTTATTAATATTTTAAACATAAAGAACTAATAACACCAAGGTTTTGATATTAGAAACCAAAGGAATTGGTGAATCAAGGGGATAAATATTAAAAATCTAAGGGATCAGTAATGCCAATGGATCAATATTAAAAACACAACAGATTAATAAAGCCTAAGAATTATTATTTTTATCTCAAAAACCTAAGAAATTCAATACCGTAAGAATTAATATTTTTAACTCAAGAGATTCTTAGATCCAAGAGTGGTTTAATATTATAAATGAAAAAAATTAATAAACCCAAGGAATTTATATTATAAACCCAAGGGATCAATATGAAAAACATAAGAGATTAATAAACCCTAAAAATTAATATCTTAAACAAAAGGGTTTGACAAGCTCACATGATTATTAATATTATATACTCAAGGGAATAATATTAAACCTAAGATATTAATATTATAAAACTCAAGTATATAAAAACCTTTTGATAAATATTATAAACTTGAACTATAGAAAAATCTTTAGATAAATACTATAAACCATAAAATAAACATGGTTAAGTATGCTTGATTTAAACATTGAGACAATTGTTGTCACAATGCGACATTGGGTGAAGAATGATCATGGTTTTCCATGGGTGATTTTCATATTGAGGCAATATTTGTCACAATGTGACATTCGACCATGGAAGACCTTCATTGACTTTAACTAAATATGATTAAAAATGGTAGCCCATGGTTGGTTTTAATATTGAGACAATGTTTTTCATAATGTGACATTGGACCATACATTAATATTAAAGTGTAAGACTAATATTTAACACCTAATATTAGCTACCCTAAGAATTAGAAAACTCAAGGGATTAATAAACCCTAATAACTAATATCTTAAACTTAAAACATAAGAAATGAATAAACCCTAAGAATTAATAATTTAAAGTGAAGAGACTAATAAACCAAAGGGATTATTAATATTATAAACCAAGAAATTAGTAAAGAAAAAGAATTAATATTTTAAACTTAAGAGATTAATAAACCCCAAGACTTAATATTTTAAACTTAAGTGATTAATAAACCCTAAGGGGTTATTAATATTATAAACCAACATAATAAACCCAAGGGTTTAATATTACAAATCAAAGGAATTCGTGAAACCGAGAGATAAATATTAAAAACCTAAGGGATCAATAAGGTGAGGGGATAAATATTAAAAACACAAGAGATCAATAAAACCTATGAATCAATATTATGACCCAAAATATTATAATCCCCAATGTTATAAACTCTAAATATTAAACACAATCTTATAAATCCTAATATTAAACCCAATATTAACCCCTAATTATAAAAAATATATATTAGAATCTATATTATAACCCAACATATTACGTCACAATGTAAATCATAATATTATGACTCAAAAGATTAATAAACCCAAGGGATTATTAATATTATAAACCAAAGAACTAATAAATGCAAGGGTTTAATATTATAAACCAAAGGAATCGGTGAACCGAGGGGATAAATATTAAAAACCTTCATGATAAATAAGGCCAAGGGATCAATATTAAAAACAAAAAAGATTATTAAACCCTAAGAATAAAAAATTTAAAAATAAAAACCTAAGAAATTAATAAACCGTAATAATTAATATTTTAAATTAAATAGATTTTTAAACCCAAGACATTATTAATATTATAAACCAAAAGAAGTAATAAACTCAAGGGTTAGTATTAAAAACCAAAGTAATTGGTGAACCCAAGGGATAAATATTAATATTATAAACCAATAAAGTAATACACCCTAAGAATTAATATTTTAAACTCAAGATATTAATAATCCCAAGGAGTTATTTATATGATAAACATAAAGAACTAATAACACCAAGGGTTTGATTTTAGAAACCAAAGTAATTGGTGAACCAAAGGGATAAATATTAAAAACCTAAGGGATCAATCAGGTCAAGGGATCAATATTAAAAGCACGAGATTAATAAAGATTAAGAATTTATATTTTTTTCTCAAAAAACTAAGAAATTAATAAACCTAAGAATTAATATTTTTAACTCAAGAGATGCTAAGACCGAAGGGTGGAATAATATTATGAATGAAATGAACTAATAAACGCAAGGGTTTTATATTATAAACCACAAGAATTAGTGAACCCAAAGGATAAATATTAAAAACCTAAGGGACCAATAAGGTGAAGGGATCAATACGAAAAACATAAGAGATCAATAAAGCCTAAACATTAATATCTTAAACCAAAAGGTTTGATAAACTCACATGATTATTAATATTATAAACTTAAGGGAATAATATTATACCTAAGATATTAATATTATAAAACTAAAGTATATGAAAACTTTTAGATAAATATTCTAAACCTCAATTATACAAAAATATTGAGATAAATATTATAAACTGTAAAATAAACATGGTTGAGCATGCTTGATGTAAACATTCAGATAATTATTGTCACAATGCGATGTTGGATGAAGAATGACCATGGTTTGCCATGGTTAGTTTTAATATTCAGAAAATCTTTGTCACAATGTGACATTCGAGCATGGAAGACCTTCATTGACTACAACTAACTATGATTAACAATGGTAGCCCATGGCTGATTTTCATATTGAGACAATGTTTTTCATCACGTGACATTGGACCATGCATTAATATTAAAGTGTAAGACTAATATTTAGCGCCTAATATTACCAAACCAAAGAATTGGAAACTCGAGGGATGAACAAACCCTAATAATTAATACCTTAAACTAAAAACCTAAGAAATTAATAAACCCTACAAATTAATAATTTAAAATGAAGAGATTAATAAACTGAAGAGATTATTAATAATATAGACCAAATGAACTAATAAACCTAAGGGTTTAATATTATAAACCAAAGGAATTAGTGAACCAAAGGGATAAATATTAATATTATAAACCAAGAAATTAATAATGCATAAGAATTAATACTTTAAAATAAAGAGATTAATAAACCATAAGAATTAATATTTTAAACTCTAAGAGATTAATAAACCCAAGGGGTTATTAATATTATAAACCAAATGAACTAATAAACCCAAGGATTTAAATTACAAACCGACGATATTCATGAACCCAAGAAATAAATATTAAATACATAAGGGATCAATAAGTCCAAGGGATCAATATTAAAAACACAAGATAACAATAAACCCTAAGAATCAACATTATGAACTGAAATATTATAATCCATGATGTTATAAACTCTAAATATTAAACAAAATATTATAAACCCAAATATTATAAACGCAATATTAAAGCTTAATTATAAACCCCATATATTAGAATATATATTATAACCCAACATATTACTTCATAACGTAAATAATAATATTAAAACCAAATATTATAAGCCCTATATATATAGAAACTTAATATTATAAACTGTAATATTAAAACAAATATTATAAGGCTTATTATTAAACTCAATAATATAAACTTTCAAATTATACCAAATAATTGTCTCAATTACGACAATAATTGTCTCAACGTTTAACCACACTTCATGAGATTTCGTCTTCACTCACCTTGCATACTTTTATATAAATATTTTAATTAATATATCGTCAAATATTTTATTTAATGTTATTAAATTCTTTAATTAATTAATTAATGTTAATGTTGTAATTAATTAATATTAATGTTAATAATTGTTTTAATAGTTTAATTAATTAATGTTGTATTAATTCATTTCTTTAAACATATTTAAATTAATTTTATTAAAAGAATTTAAGTATAATTTTATTAAAAGCATTTAAGTATAATTCCAACATATTATTATTATTATTAACTAAATCTCAATATATTCATGTTTAGATATATTTGAATAATGTAATTAAATATAATAATTACATATTAATGATTTAATTAATATGTCAATGTAATAATGGCAATATAATAATTATTTCACTTTTTTATTAATTAATATTAATATAATTTTTTCCAGATTTTTGAATTAATCTTTATTGTTATTAAACATTTTTTTATACAAAAGTTTTAATTACATATTGTAAAATGTTTTAATTAATACTATTAATTAGTATTTTACTTAATAATGTTTAATGCTCCAATTTATTAATATTTTAATGTTTAAATTATTTAATGTATATTAATTATGGATTGTACTAAAACGCAATTTACTCATTGAAGTGATCAAGTAAAATTTTTTAATGGTTACAAGGTTAAAATATTATTAAAATAGATTCTAAATAATTTATTATTATTATTATTATTATTATTATTTTATATAATAATAATAATAATTTAATAATATAATATTATAATATAATTGTATTAATAATAATTATTAATTATTATATTAATAATTATTAATATAATTTAATAGAGGATGTTGGGCTTGCTAGACTTCTTTGTGTGCCTGGTGGGTAGCTGGCTAACTTTTTTAAAATCTAGATTTTCTATTAAATCTATCTTTTTTTTAAATTTATCTTTCCTATTAACACTGCCCTTTTTATGAAATATATATTTTATATTAAATCTATCAATTCTATCAAACCTAGCTTTTCTATTAAATATATATATATATATATTTTTAAATCAAATATAGTTTCTCTCTTAAATCTATTTTTATGGAAAGCGAGCTTTTATATTTCCATCTTTTTTGAATTCTAGCTTTCCTTTTTCTATATTTTTTGAAATATAGGTTTTCTAGCTTTACTATTATTTCTAAAATCTAGTTTTTCTATGAAATCTATATATTTTTTATGAAATTATGTTTTTCTGTTATTTCTAAAATCTACATTTTCTATTGAATCTATATTTTTTGAGATATAGTTTTTCTATTGAATTTACCTTTTTTTAAATCTAGTTTTTCTATTAAATTTATCTTTTTTGAAATCTAGGTTTTCTATGAAATCTATATTTTTTTGAATTATAGTTTTTCTAGCTTTTTTATTATTTCTATGAAATATAGTTTTTCTATGAAATTTGTCTTTTCTAGTTTTTTTATTATTTCTATGAAATATAGGTTTTCTATTAAATCCATATTTTTTTATATCTAGATTTTCTATTAAATTTATCTTTTTTAAAATCTAGCTTTTCTATTAAATTTGTCTTTCTGAAATCTTGATTTTCTATTAAATCTATCTTTTTTGAAATTTAGCTTTTCTATTTATGTATTCCTTGAAATCTAACTTTTCTAGATTTTCTATTATTTATAAAATCTAGTTTTTCTATGAAATCTAGTTTTTCTATTAAATCCATCTCTTTTGAAATCTAGCTTTTCTAGCTTTTCTATTATTTTTATGAAATCTATATTTTCTATTAAAACTATCTTTTCTATGAAATCTAGCTTTTCTATTTCTAACTTTTCAGAGATTTAGCTTTTCTAGCTTTTAGATCTTTTCAGAAATCGAGTATTTCTAGCTTGTCTATCTTTTATCAAAAATATAGATTTTGTAGCTTTCCTACATTTTTTGAAATCTAGTTTTTCTATTATTTGTGTATTTTCTATGAAACTAGATTTTCTAGCTTTTCTATCTTTTTTGAAATCTAACTTTTCTATTAAATCTATATTTTTTGAAATCTAGCTTTTCTAACTTTTATTTTATTTCTATGAAATCTATCTTTTCTAAAATTTATATTTTTCGATTAAATCTATATTTTCTATTAAATCTATATTTTTTGAAATCTATCTTTTCTATTAAATATATCTTTTATGAAATCCACATTTTCTATTAAATCTAGGTTTTCTAGATTTTTTTATTAAATCTATTATTTTTGAAATCTTTTTCCGATTAAATATATCTTTTCCATTAAATCTATATTTTTTGAAATCTATCTTTTCTATTAAATGTATCTTTTATGAAATCCATATTTTCTATTAAATCTAGTTTTTCTAGCTTTTTTATTAAATCTATTATTTTTGAAATCTAGCCTTTCTATCTTTTCTATTACTTCTATCTTTTTTCTATGAAATCTAGCTTTTCTATTATTTCTATATTTTTTGAAATCTATATTTTCTATTATTTCTATCTTTTTTGGAATTGATATGTTCTGTTAAATCTATCTTTTTGAAATATAGCTTTTCTAGGTTTTCTATTATTTTTATGAAATCTAACTTTTCTATTAAATCTAGCTTTTCTAAAATCTAGCTTCTCTATGAAATCTAGAATTTTTATGAAACTATATTTTTTAAATATAACCTTTCTAGCTTTTCTTTTATTTATATGAAATTTAGCTTTTCTATTATTTCTATGAAATATATCATCTATATTAAAACTATCTTTTTGAAATCTAGATTTGTATTAAATCTAATTGTTTTCAAATCTAGGTTTCATTTAAATCTATCCTTTTTCAAAACCAACTTTTATATATTTTCTCAAATCTAACTTTTCTATTTCTATCTTTTTTGAAATCCAATTTTTCTATTATTTCTGAAATCTTGTTTTTCTATTAAATCTAAAATCTAGCTTTTCTATTAAATCTGTTTTTCTAAATCTAGCTTTTCTATTAAATCCTTCTTTTCTGAATTCTATTTTTTCTATCTTTTCGAGGACACTCAAGATTTTTGAAAACTTACCATAGGGTGAAGAAAGAATTTTTTTGGGATGGCCTTAAATCTGATATTCAAAATTTTGTGGTGAAATGTTTGGTTTGCCAGCAGAAAATTCGAAGGTTCAAGCAGTGGAAGATCACATCGAGCATCAACAAGAAGTTCTCCAACTCTTAGAGGATAACCTAAATTTGGCACAAAATCGAATGAAACAACAGGAAAAACAACATCATAGCGAGAGAAGTTTTGATGTATGAGACTGGGTATTTTTACAGTTACAACCATACAAACAAATGTCCCTCGAGCAAGTTAAGAAGGATAATAATTTATCGCCAAAGTACTATGGTCCTTACAAAGTGTTGCAAAAGATTGGTACTATGGCATACAAATTGGAGCTTCTTGCTTCTTCGCGAGTGCATCCAGTTTTCCATGTTTCATGCTTAAATAAGGTTATAGGTGAAAATCTTCGACTCAAATAGCTGTTGAGGAACTTGAAGAGGAAGAAGAATGTATTGGAACCTAATGAGTCAAAAAGCAAAACTAGGCACCTGGAATTGATGAATTTGGAGTATCTAATCGAGTGGAAGGCCTGCCCGAAGATTTACACAACATGGGAGGATGAGAATTTTGTACTAAGCACCCAAAACTCTCAAGCGTTGAGGACAACACTTTTTTTAGAAGAGGGAGCATGTTAGATTTCTCAGCCCACAAATATGGATCATGATATTGTTAATTAAACATATGTATTATTTGTACCACCATACTTCATATTATTATTTAACTTATAATTAAATTATTATTGTTAGGTCAGCTAGGATTACATTGTGGCCCACTAGGATTACATTATGGCCCCATGGACTCCTATATAGAAATGAGGTTT
>JAXQQM020071111.1:0-83830 GCA_034641835.2 Pinus albicaulis | reverse complement strand
ATGTTTATTCTTTTGCGTTCCTGCATAAATCCGGATCAACTGTGCATCTATTCCCACCTCAACATTACAATCCCCCCAATGATGAAATGCATGCTTTGACTGAGACTATAAACTATGAAAATTCATATAGTTTCGAAAACTGGATGTTCAGGAAAACAAGATTTAGAATATATTCTTTGGAGACCCGAGAGAAACGTTTAGGGATGTTTATATTAGTTTTGAAGACATGCCTACATCATTCTATAAAATCCAAATGGTAATAAATCTTTTGGGTGCTCTCAGCTCGATACTTTACAAAATCAAATTTCGAATATACAACCCATATCAAATCAATCTTCAAAACACATGTATATGGTATGCCATAAAGGTGTTTTTTTAGGAAGTCAAAGGAACTTTCCTTATGGGCTTATTTCTATTGTGCAGCACCATGGGAAATCAGGAAGTGGGACTTAAACTATATATTAAAAATTAAGGGTTGCAAAGGAGTTCATAACGGATCCTTCATTGTACACGAGTAAGATAGGTTATTTACAAATTGCAACATTCATGGACCAAGATGAGAAAATCAACTCTGAAAATAATGTATACCCTAGAATAGGTGACAAAATTCTTCCTAAAAGTAATTTTGAAATAATTGGCTTTAGATTTTCTCATTATGGCGTGAAGAGACCAATATGACATTAATATGAAGACCATAAAAGTTTTCAAACAGTGTGGCACTAGAAATGGAGTCAAATTTATCTCCATCAAAACTAACAAAGGTGAGTATCACCTTAAAGATCATGATAATGTCCTACACAAGATTCAAAGAATATCTTTATTTATCTAAATCGCTCAATAAAAAATTATAATGGAAGAATGATACCAAAAGCAAGGGAAGTTTGGCTCTCTAAATTTCATTCTGTGTGGCAAGTATTCGAAAGATTTTGTGGATACTCACAACCTTGCTATGCATGCGTATTATTATAAAGAGGTTGACCAGTTGGCATAACACAAGGCACTATATAAAGCTTTGTGTGTCCTTATGGGGTGGATTAAAGATGTGCCACTTGATAATACAAAGTCATATAAGTCATTGGGTTTAACTTAAGCAAGATATAAAAAAGAAGACCTTATTTTATGGCCTCCATTGATTATTGTTCATAATACATGCATTTTGTTATCACCAAATTGATCTCGATTGGCTGCTCATCAAGAAACTCAGTGTAACTGTTTCAAGCCACTTCTAACTAAAGATTAGCCTCTTCAGTTTGAGAGGGTTCTCTCAAGGGGGTTTATGATTTTGAATAATGATAGTACTAGATGGCTAACTCTATAGAAAATGTAACTTTTTTTTTATGATTGCAGGTTGAAAAATGTAGGCTTGCTACCATTGGGCTTATGGAGTCAAAAATCAATATTTTCAGTGACAAAGGTTCTTCACATGGAAGATGAGGCAGATAGAGGTTTTAGACAGAGGAAACTCACACATACAACATAGGAAAACATAGTCATTTCATCACTAAAGGAAGTCAGAGCATAATATTATGAATTTTGAGTAATTAGGGATGAAATCTACTGCAATTGATAAAACATAAGATATCAAAAACCTCATAAGAATCTTAGGATATCAAAAACCTCATAAGAATATCAGGTCTGTAAAGAAGAAAGTCACTTTGTATTACTAATATTGGTTAAAAACATACAAGAAATAGTATTTTGAAAATATTCTCCAACCCCATACTACTTCGATGTTTTGTCTTTAAATAGACATTATTTACAACAAGGATGCTCTGCCTGGTGGCTAGATCCTCTAATTATCATATGACACCTTTCATAACTGAAATACATAATTTCTAACAAAAAACTGACATCTACCCTTTGAAGAAACCATCTCCTATTAGGACTCTAACTCCTATTTATTACATTGCTCTATCCTATCTGTGAAATAATTACATTGCTCTCTTAGATAGAAATAAGATACTCGTGGAATTCAAAAAGATATTTTTCCTCTAGCCATTTAAATTTTTTCATAGTCATCACCACTTAAAGCACTTGTAATTATATCCATAATATTATGCTACTAGATTTAATGTTATCGAGCCATTGTTGTAGATAATTTCAGAGGAAGCATCAACACAAATATTTCAAGGAGAGTTGAGGACCTATAAACATCTCAAAATAATAGTGATAATTTTGAAACAAAAATAGTTATTGAGTGGGAAATTCTAAAAACTATCGTATATGGTGGTTTGCCTACATCACTTACTAGTTTTGGATTTGTTTCATCTACAACAAATAGAAATATACCAAGGATTATGCTTCTTTCAAGTATTGGAACGATCAAAGGCTTAGACGATACATACTTGGGTGACAATAAAAATTGATGAAATGAAAAGGCCCAAACCCTATCAGAGTTTAATAAGGGAGGGGGGGTTTGCATTGCATGGTTTATAAAAAATTGCTTATGCACAAGATCTATGACCTAGATCACCCACTAGGATGTTTTTTCCATCATTCAACTTGGAATACGTGTCCCATCAACCGGGGCTCTGAGCTAAGGCCAGATGGAAAATATTATTCATCCAATAGGAGAACCTAGAGAGAACCTATTAGACCCTTTATTATGCTAGTGTTTGAACCATTCCACTTGGTATATGTATACTTATATTTTAACGCTTGTACAATTTATTAGAGAAGGGATAAGGGTATAATCTAAAGCGAACAAACCTAAATCAAAGGTCTTAAACACTTCTATGAAGGGGTAACCTCCTTTTCTTTCAATAAGTCGGGATCCCTCTTCCACCCGTTAAAAAGAATAATTACCAATGCACAACTCTATTAAATAGATAAATAAGGGGTGAAATAAGAGAAAGGATTCATGCATAGGGAGGTAAAGCAAGCGAATTCACTAGGGTATTGTTCAGGCTCGTTGGTAGTGAAGCAACTTTTGTGCTCCTGACGTGACTCTGCCAAGGTACTTTCCAAGCCTACTAGCAGCATAGCAACATTAGAGATGAAAAATAAATACTCTGAATATCATAAAATCATTGCACACATTACCCTTTCAAGATCAAAATGGTTTTGATACGGTGTATCTTTATGTGCTCAATCAAGTATAGAAAAGTAAGATGCTATGTGTAAAGACAAGTCAAAAATGGGAACTTGGGGAAATCAATAATTCCTAAAGGTCTAACCGTTAGCCGAAAGCCATTCTCGGATAGAGAAGTTGAAGTTTGCCTAAAGTGTCACCAAGTGTTGTTACTACTAAAACACCCTCCAAAATTTCACTACATTTGATTTTGAGACTATGTCATTGTCGTATCAAGTGTCGCCTTGGTCATCAAGTGTTTTTTTTTGTTGATTCATACGTTTTGAGTGTTCTTGAGTGTACTTACATTTCTTCGCATTGATATGAATATCCTTACATGCATTTCATAGTCACAACACCTTTCTTGTTGTAAAACAACACTTTTGGGTTGTAGTCGCACAACCTTCACCATTTGTACATGGGGAATGTGCATAAAGTGGAGTTTTGACGTATATTCATTGTTGGTTATGATTTTCTAAGTTTTCTCAATGATTTAGTATGTATCACACTTGGTTTTATGTTCATAACTCATCTTGTTCATTCCTTGACCAATCAATCACACTTAGACAAATTTCAGTTGAAAAGTCAGCCCATTAAGGACAAGAGCACATGAGCGCACTCCAAAGCCTTGATGGGAGACCCTTCATTGTTTAGAAGTGTGCCCTGCAACCTCCCTGAGAGTTGGGCGCACTCCAAAAGCATGAATCCCCTTCATTGTTCCAAACTGCGCCCTCCAAGAATGACCAATTATTCTGAGAGTGAACTCCTTCGACTCGAATAACTGTGCCCTCCTTGATTTCACTAGCACATCTTGAAGACTCGAAGCTTAGACCATCAACCCTCCCTTATGTGCTATGCACCCTCTTGAACTGATTGAGCACACTATCGCACACTGAAGGTACAAAGCCCTAGCCTTCAGCTTTCCAGAGTGCGCCATGCGCCCTCCTTGAGCCCTCTTGAGTGCATGAGCGCACCTCGAAGATTCAACCTTTAGCCTTCAGGAGTGCGCCATGCACCCTCCCTCTCTCCCTTGAGCGCATAACACACTTGGGAAGCCTGAAGTTTTTCACTTTGTCCTTCAAACTTTCAACATGCGCCCTACCTTATGTTTTAACTCTCGAAGATAGTTCTTGGATATGGGGGAACCAATGCTCGAGACATATTAATATTGAATAGAAATAGTTAAAATCAGTGGTTGGAGGGATAGGCCATGAGGGATTGCAAACAAAAATTATAATTCTAAAACCATAGCTTTCCAAAACATAATGGCCAAAGAAAATTTGAGAGTTGTAGGGTCTTGAACAGAATGAGTGATTTGAGGAAACGAAAAATGACAATGTTCATACCCCGGAAATTAAGAATTTGAATACAACTACTATAGAAAGAATACTGAAAGGTTGATAAGATGTGGGTAAATTTGCAGTATGGTGGACCACCCTTTAAGGATTATTTAAATAAGTTTTGTAGGTTCTTTCAGCTAAGAAAACAACATTAGTAAATCTGCTAAATAAAAGAAGCCATCAACTTCATTACACTCATGCTGATATAGGAAAATCATTAAATATAAGAATGAAAACACAAAGAGAAAGTAAATATGACTGCAAATATCCAAAGCTGAAATCAAACTGCAATGTATTATTTAGATTTCAGAGAGATTTTTTTATTACAATACTAATCATGAGGATTTGAATCCAAACCTTTCCAAAAACTAATTTCTGACTTTTATCTATGCTCCTTTGATTACCTGTCAAATCAGTTTTGGAAACAGATTTCTTAAAACAATGAATCAACTAATTTTGAGTTTTCTCAATTCAATATTCTTTTCAAAATAATGAAATTATATTTTTTCTATTTAATATTATATATATTATTAATAATATATAGAATATATTTAAATCCCACTTGTTTTACAATTTTTATACATTTTAACGCTTTAGGCATTTAATTGGAATCATAATACATGAAACAAATTAATACATGAGAATTACATTTTCAATTCACGATTATCGAGAATGATAATGGATTTGGATGTCGCGTGGGTCTCACTGTCGTATTTACACGTGAAGTTGTCTAGTTTTTGATGGAATTTGATTTAGTAAAATTCAAAAAATTGAGGTAGTTGCAGTGTTTGGAATCCATTTTTGAGAGTGGAAATGGATTAGCACTACTAAAAATCTTTAAGACATCCAAAATACTGAATTTTAACATCTGTAAAAAAAATTCTGATAAAATATTTGCGGGATTTTTTCAAAATCTCTGCCAGATTCTAGGCTATTCTATTACTTTTTTAAACTGCAGCGTAAAGGGTAACCTATCAAAAACCATGAACTGCTTACCTCTTGGTGGTTTCTGGAATAGAGGAAGGTGTTGTCAAAACAATTCCTAACCATTTATCTGTAGATGAATGGTTTTGTCTCAACCATTTCCGAAGGCACCCTCTTCATTAAAATTCCCACATATTTTGGCAGTAGTCTATAATATGACTTTTTGAAGGTTTTCACGGTAGTTTTTTCCGGTTTAATTTCTCTAAATTCTGGTAGGAATTTAGTGAAAATAGAAATTTGATGGGTAACCTTGCACAATCGAAGTGCCCTAGGGGTTTTTTAGGGTGCTGAATCCATATATATAGTCAAAAAATCAATTTAAATAACAGAAATCAAGATTTTATCTCAATTTATTTCACCAGATTCCGGCACCCGAAACTCCAAAAAGTCGCACTAAAGAAAACTCCCATATTTTGGTGTCAAGACTTCGTTGGATCCTAGCATAACTTCTATGGGCCATCGATCGAAAATGAAAAAATATTAGATATTTAACTGCTTCTAAAGGTTGTACTCCAGTAGCAAAAGTTGACTAGAGAAATCATGGAGTCTTTATCATGAACCAAACCATTTCCATTAGAAGAAAGTTTCTGAGGCATCGTTTTGATAAGCTCCATGATTAAGGATTGATGATCCTCGTCTCTTTCAAAGTTGTCTCCACTATGAAAATCACAGTGTGTCACAGACTGTAATCTCAATGGAATGCATGCAAAGGACCAAATGTTTGTTGATGTATAATATTTCATTTGGTAAACTGGATGCATCAGGAGGTTTTGGCATATTATGGGATAGACTGATGCTCAAAGTTGAATAGCCTTGACAGATAGAATTCCTTTAATATATTACTCGAGTGAGATTTCAGAGAGAAAAATTGTTTATTACTTTGCAGTCTTTTCTACTATATATTCAGAAACTTAAAGGAGTGGCAGTATCTGACATTGATATCACTTCTCTTGACTCATGCACTTGAATAACCTGATATTTTTAAAGATTTGTTGTACCATTGAGAAGATTTGGTGATTCCCTACAGAATGGAACACCATGATTCTGTTATATTAATTGGTTGAAACTGGAACAACATTTAAATTGCCTCTCCAGAAGTGGTTGAAACTGTTTGTAAATAGAAAACCTAAACTGTAAGAGAAATTCCACTTCATATCCTTTAAAAGCTTCACTTTCAAGTTCAAATCCAGGGAACCATCTTGCCTCATATATGCCCCAAAGTTTTCTAGCTTCATACTCGAAAAGAAAAAAAATTATGCCTAAAGTTTATATTGTCTAAAAGTCTCTTCTTTGAAAAGGGCATGCCTAACTCTTTGTAACGAAAGAAGTTAGTTCTTACTCTATCATTGCACATGAAAATAACCCCTGCCAATTTGTTTCCAAGAGAACCCTCTTGAGACTTATCAAAGAAAAAGTCATTCAATTCATCCGAGTTTTTTTTTCTTTAATAGTGTAAACTTATGTGATCATCTGAGCTTTGTCTACATTTTTCATTATTTAAATCCTCTGAGCTTTCTCTATAACTATCATGCTGAATAACATTATCGGTTTTTTTTTTTTTTTAACCTGATTATCAATGATTTTTATGTGCAAAGATGATATAGTTCGCAACCTTTGAGTTCATATTTGATGGGGTTGTGTATATTTATGTGCCTTATCATAATCACTTCTATACCATCCAAGTAGAAGTCTTTCACTATTGCGAGTATATTGTGAATTCATATTCAAGCAATCAATGGATAAAATTTCATCATAATCTTCAATGTGATTACTTTGTTGACAAGATTGCTTTGCCATATTAAACCCCTTGAAATCAGAACCCTCATCAAAATCTCACCTATATTCACCTTGTTTGGTATTTCCCAGTAATAGCGTCTCTTGTAAATCTGCACCTGAATCTCTTAAGATTGAGTGTTCTAGGGAGATTCACACAACATTATCATCTTTATCCACTAGTTTCTACCAATATTATGCTTCCTCTTTGGGACACGTTGCATATAACCGGTAACATAATTTTATTTTAGAACAGCTAAAGTTGTAAAAACTTTTTCAAGTTAATATTTTAAGCTCCAATAAGAATATGGTCTTCATTGGCAAGGAAATAAAGCATATAGAAAACTTAGTGCCACCATTTCATGAATTTTAGTGGAAAAACCATCATTAACTCTCTTGGAAAAAAATTGGCTACAACACCTTGAATGCCTTGATTTTTAAGGCGCATGAGCACATTCCAAATCCTTGAAGCTGCTCCTTTGATCTAGGAGGATCCATAAATACAAGTGGCCTTGAAAATAGCTCAAAAATTGAATTCATTAAATGAAACTGAACATATGATCATATCATAGTGCTTGTGCTTGTCGTTCTGATTCCAACGATGTGAACAACACTCAAATCCGAGTTCATAAGCTCAAGTTATAGTTGGTCAAATTTCTAGTCAAACTTGGCCAAGTGGCAATCTTAGCAATGCAACAATTGGCAATGACCCAGGGCATGGAATCCAGACATCGGAATGGGAAAATTTATCACCCACTTAATTTTTCCAGTGACCATTATTTTTCGGGGGGATAATTTGAATTATATTGTTTAAAAAATAAAATATATATATATATATATATATATATTGGAGTGGCGGGCTCCCATTAGAATATGTAATAATATAATTAAAAACGGACAGGAAAACCACCCCTGGTGGACCCTCCCAACCCACATACCATATTACATAACAACGGGTGGCGGGTGGTCAAACCACACCACCCTATCCCATCTCCAAATTCTCGAATGCCATGGCAATGACACTATATTTAATGGGCCAGTGGGGCTTCAATTTGCACTGAAAAAGAAGGTTGACCCGCCCATGCGACATCCCAACAAACACCAACCAAAAATATATATGTGCCAAACTTAAAACAACGCGCCATCCATATGGGGAGTCGGTGGGGTTGGAACCCCCGACCACCTTGCTTCAACTTGACATTGTTGCCAATGAACCAACGAGCCTACTTTGTAATCACCCCCCATTTTAATATAAATAAACCCAATTCATTTGCATTTGGGGAGACCGACGAAACTAGTTGCGGTTTGGGTAGTAAAAACCTGAGTGGAGGAATCCAAGAGATGCCAAAAAAATCCCTTATAGGGTTAGAGGTGCTAGTGTGAGAATTTGATAAATTTATAGTTGATTTTACACGTTTTTGCGTCATGAATCCAATGGTGATGTCTTTTTCTCCAACCGATATCTCCATTTTCAGAAGATCATCCAAATTGGATGTATAAGGGTCGCTTTGGTAAAGTTTCTTGTAACTGATTTCTGTGATGCCACTTAATGAGAGAAGGCCTCCCTGCTATTGAGCATGGCCCGAAGATGTAACCCACACTGGGGGAACTCCATAATCAAATTGTTGTGTCTTTGATCTCATGTTTGTTTATGTTTTCCGCTTCTTTTCATGTGGTTTACATTACTTGGTTAATACGCTTTGTTATATGCAATTTTGAATGCATCCTCGAAGTTGAAAGATCTTGGATCATCCTTCTCATCCCTTCAATCCCTTGAAGTGCTCCCTTGTGCCCTATAACTCCCTTTACTATTTTAAGTGCAGTAAAAGGGAATGAAGAGTAAAATATGCATAAAACATGGTAGAGGAGGAGATTTCCAGACAGATGGTTGCTTGTCATGACTAATTGCAAAACAAGTATTCCAGGTACCATGTGGAAAGAATACACAAAGAAGATTGAGAAAAGAGTATAAACAAAGGAAGCTTGATTAAAAGAACCAAGAACACACTTAAAACTTGATGATCAAAGTACCATGAAGACTCCAATATTGAAGACCCTTTGGAGGGTGGAAACATCTCGATCAAATCATGATAAATAAAAAACACAGTGGTAGCCATGTCACCACCAAAGAAAGTCCATGTCATCAGTCATTGTCAGTCCCAATCATCCCTACTAGTGATGTGTCAAGTTTCATAATATGATGATATGGAAGAAAAATATATTATTGTACTTACTTTAAAATACAAACAAGTAGAAGTCCAAGAGTCATATGTAAAATCAAGAGTCATGTAAGTCCAAAGGACATGTAATACCAAAAGTCATATGTAATTCCAAAAGTCATTTGGAACTTCAAAATTTGTAGAAGTCCAAAGGTCAATAGGAGTTAGAAAGTCAAGAGTCATGAGGATATGAAAGGTCACTCCTCAAGATATAAATAGATCCTCATTTCTCATGTAATATACGTTTAGCCTTGGATTCTCCCATAAGGCATAAGAGAGCTAATTTAGTACTTTTGGGGAGAAAGTAGTGGCTCCAACGCTCCACTATTGAGGCAAGTTATGTTCATTGTATTCATGCATCTTGGGAATTTTACTCAATATTTGAAGCCTTGATGGCCAACAAGTTTTCACACATGGATTATGGATGTTTGTAAAACTATTATGTGAATGTTCATGGTTCATGTTTGCTTTCACTAGTAATAAGGTATTTGAACTATTTCAATTATTTTAGTGCTTATTCTATTGAGGACGTGTTGTAATGGTTATAACGTTCATCATGTTCATATGGACAATTATTTTGGATGTTAGATGAAACCTTCATGTTTGTCTGTATCTCTATTAGGGTGGTACTATTACCTCTCTCCTAAAGGCTCACTTTCTTTCCCCTATGTAGTAGAAGAACCTTGTTGCACCTGTAACTGAACATTCACTAGGCACACTTGCATGCTTTTCGAAGGCACCTATGTGATTCTCTCTCTTGCTAAAAGCTAAAGCCAAGGAAAGTCCTTAAGCAAACGACAGTCGGGCTGTATTCTAGATGGGGCTCCTATCCCGAACAATGTGAGTTCTAGTTGGGACTGCATATTGGGGGGACCCCCTTGAATGTTGGCAGGTATAACACTATCAACAGGTGGGGAAGACATACCCATACGCGTTGAGACAACTGAGTACAAAGAATATTGATGTTCCCAACAAAGTGGTTCTACGAAAAATAAAGTATAACACATAATGTGTTGGCTTCAATGGGCCAAAAAATGATATAATGAAAGACATAGTCCCATATACATATGCGTGGAACAAAGGGGTTAGGACTAACATAATGAATGTTGTTGAACTAGGTAAATAGGACCAAATGCCCCCACGCTGATGAGAGGGGGGGGGTCACAATTGGAGAATCCCTGCTAAACAAGGTATGGATTTGAAGATCTAAATGACCCAACTGAAGGGGGCCTCATGCGATGGCATCTACAAACAACATAAACTGAGCCATTCAAATCTACTAAATTACATCTGAGGCTAAATCCTACACTAAAAGAGTGCATATTTTCATAGTTGTTCATTTTGAGGATAATTTTTGAATGCAACTATGTATAGGGCTTTTAATTCAACTGGCATTTCAGGTGTAAACTCCACCCATTATCAGGAATAAAAAAGTAGAATGATAACAAACAATTTCTAATGAGCCTTAAATATAGATGAATACCAATAAGTTGTTAGGGATTAAATAATAAATTAATCAAGGTGCCCATTAAAGGATAAGATCAAGTCAAAAGGTTAAATTGAGAATAAATAGATACATAATTAAAATAGGAAATTTATCCCCAAAAAATTAAATAAATGAATAATTAAATGAAATAGATAAAATAATTAAAATAGATAAGGGAGAATTCGAGGTCAACATGGTCAAGAATAGAGGAGCCCAAGGATCAAGATAAAAAATTAAGGGATGGACCAATATATAAATTTTTTCCTCGGAAAAAAAGCGTAATTCTATTATCAAATTAAGAGAATATAATTAAATTTTGTTTATACATGTCAAGCATGCATTCATGTGATAAAAACATTCCGTTGATGCTTCCATATAATAACATGTTTTGATTTTTTTTTTTTAAAGATATCAATTATGAGGGAGGCTATAGAGTGTCCACGGAGTGTATGCAATTGATATAAACACAAGATAAAAATGCAGGATTGTGTGGACAACCCACTGTTGCTATGCTAAAAACCAGAAAAAAAACTTAGAATAAAACCAAGTGTTTTGATCAAAACTGGCTATTCAGAGCTATCTTCTTTGATGAAGGGGTGATGGTATAAATCACGTCCCTCACCATTTTGGTCTTATTTTATCAACCATGAACCACGAGCCAATGAAATACCCTCTTTAGAGAGGGTTTCAATTGTGGTGTTATGCTCCCTATAAATAGGAAATGCAGAGAAAGATGAGAGACCAAATTTTCGATGATGTATATCATTCACCAATGGTTGCATCCTTAAGTTATGACATATATGTGTGCCTCTTTCCCAATTGATGGGTAGCTAAGTATCCCAAAATATTTGAAGAGAGAGTATATCCAATTCATGCGCAAAAGTCAGAAGGTAGTTTTTAATACGCTCACCAAGACTCATTTTTTTGTGGAAGTGGTAGTTGTCATCTATGTGTAGAAAAATTCCTCCACCACATATTTTCAGATCACCCTATGCTACCCTGTCGAAAAAATCCCAAGGCTTGGTTATTTCAATTTAAGGAGTAGTGGGATTTTTGGTGTGTTGTGTTGCCTTTGGCTTTGGTAAGAAGTAGAGCATGGCGAGGGATTGGGTAGTAGTAGTTTCTAGAGGGATCAGTCGATCGTTAAAGATAGTCTTGTTTCTGGAAATTCATATGCCCCAGCTTGAGAGGAGGGGAAGAACGATGAAGTCTTTGACCTCCCTATTGTTGTACCATATCTTCCAGGCCTCCATAAGATTCATTCTAGACCAAGTGCATGTTCGGTCAAGTTTGAATGTGAATAATATTGAAATAGCATGGGAGTAAGGACAATCTATCAGCATGTGGGAAACTAATTCCTCTACAATTTTTCATAAGTTGCACCAACAAAGCCCCTATTTTTTTGTCTCCTGCACAATAAATCCTAGATGGGGATTTTGTTTTCCAAAGTGAACCAGATGAATAGTCTAGATTTGGCTGGGCATTTGAGCTTCCAGAGATTCCTCCACCAATCCTCCTCTAATTCCGATAATCAATCTATAATGAGCGTGAGGTAACCTTCCTTGGGAGTGTAGTTCGCTGAGGGAGAACATATCCATACTAGTTCATCCAGGTCATCTGTGATGAAAATGTGGGCTTATTTGAGGGATTGGATATATGTAGAGATTTTTTTTTCATATCTATGGAAAGTTGAGTTGGATTCTAGTGAGCCACGATTGATATTTGAATGGATGTTGTAGAGGAGTTGCTACCCGATTGAGGGTAGAGCCCCTGTCATTTAGAATATATATGAGATCCTCTGGAAGACAACAAGCTTTTTTTCTTTCAATCCATGGATCCAATCCCAATCAAATATCTGTTCCCTCCCCCACCTTCTAGGCTAGGCCATTTTCAAAGAGGTGGGAGTAGGAAAAAATGACCCTCCAAATGATAGCTGCATTATGTATGTTCTTACTATTTCTTCAAATCTGGCCTTCAAGGGACATGGGGAAAATATATTTTTGTATACCACTAAAGTCCATAAAATATGAGTAGAGAGAAGTAACCAACCCACCTTTGCTTCCAAAACTTAGGAGAGGTAGGGTATGTGTTTTAAGCCCGAACCCCCCCAAGCCTTGGGCATGGAAATATTTTCCCATTTTACCCAAGGAAAGGAAAAGGTCCTCGAAGAACCATCCCATAAAAAATATTGTAGAATTTTTGAATTATTTTAAGAGTTCCTTTTGAGATCCAGAAAAGTGACATCCAATAGATCGATATAGCTTCCAGAATGTATTTTATGAGCATTAGGCGACCTGCTCTAGATATGAAACACATGATCAAGGATTTAAGCCTTTTTTTTTATTTTAGCTAGGAGCCATTTCCAATCAGAACTAGTGTGGGATTTTGGTTTGAGGAGGAAGCCCAAATTTTAAAACCATTCTTCACGCTAGCCAATTCGAAAGGAAAAAAATGTTGGTGGATATTCAACTCACGTTCACTAAGTTTCAATGGATTAAGGGAGGATTTGAGGTGGTTTGTGACCATACTTGTGGTATATTTAAAGAGTGCAATGGCGTATTTGATTTCACTTGCATCCCTTTGCAATCCATTGATGAAGATAACGAAATTTTCAACAAAAAAGAGATGAGTGATATGGAGATAAGGGGGAAACTTGATTCCTTGTAGCCCAATCCTTATGCGAGCTTCCTCCAGGGATCTGCTTAGACCCTTGGCTACCAACAAAAAGAGGAGGGGTGAAAGAGGGCATCCTTGCCTTAAGTCCTTTTCATCCCTAAAGAAAGGGGAGGTACATCCATTTATGTGTGTGACAAAAGAGGTTGAAGAGATGCATTTAATGATCCATTATACAAATTCCAGCCTGAAGCCCAAGTGGATGAGCATGAGATGAATATAGAGCCAACTATCTTAATCAAAGGATTTTGATAGGTTAAGTATAAGGATTGCACCCATTAGTCAATGTTTCTTCGGACTATGGAGGCATTCTTGGGCAACCCATATAGCTCCGTGGATTTATCTCCCCTCCAGAAAAGTGAATTGTTCCTTGGATATTGAGTTGGAAAGGATGGGCTTGAGCCTTTGAGAAATGATTTTGGAAATGTATTTATAAATGCAGTTGCAGAGTGATATTGGGTGAAAGTAGTAAAAAATTGAGGGATTTCTAATCTTGGGAATTAAAGCTATGAAAGTGCAATTGAAGGATGGTTGAATATGGATAGTCAATCTAGTTTCCTCTATGACATGGAGAAGGTCTATGCTCAGGATATCAAAAGGCTCGAGAAATAATTTATTCAATCACCCATATGGTCCTGAAATTTTATTCCTTTGGAAAGTACTCAAGACAACTTCCATGAGGTGTTTTTTGTCGTCTAGATCGAAGAAAATAGGGAAGAAAAGGACCAACCGAACCACCTCTACTATAGAGGTCCCTAGAGGTTCTTTGAAGAGGGTACCAAAATGGGTTTTCCCTAGATATGAAAAGTCCTCAAAAGATAAGACATTTTTCCCATCCGAATCCCTCAATTTCCAAATTGTGTTGCTTATTTTTCTCCCTTTTGTATAATTTTGCAATAAATTAGTTTTATCATCTCCAGATTCCAAAAAGATAACCCTGATTTTGAGCTTATATATGGCTTCAATTCCTTCCAGAATTATTTTCTTCCTCCCTTATAATAATAACAGTTTAACACTCGATTCCTATGTTTCATAACCTTCAGTAATTTCTTTCAATGTAGCCTTTAATTTGGCTTACACTTCTTTGAGGACCTATGTGTCCCTCATCCTTTTGTTTAGAAACCACTTAATGGTTTCCTCTTTAATGGTTTTGAGGTTCTTAGCAATTTTTCCTCCAATTGAGACATCTAACAAGGGGTTGAAAGGATTCTATGTTGTTCGCATGAGCTCCACTAAAATCTCATCTTTGAGCCAATTATCCTTTGATTTTGAAAGGACTAGAGGGTTTGTGTCTCATGGTTTTGATCTCTAACATGATTGGGGAGTGGTATAAGCCTCCAACTTCCCCAATCCATTTTCTTATCAGAGGCATTCGGCCCACCAACTATTCAACTGGTATGAGGTAGTCAAAATTCTTAGTAATGTGATCCTCCATAGCTCTCTTATTCTGCCAAGTGGGTATGAGTTTAACAGGCTCAACGCCAATGAGATTATGGTCAATAAAGAACGTAAGGAAATAGTTCAATTTTGGATCAACATGTGCAAGAAGGCCCCAAATTTCTGCAGCACCTAGGGACAAATTGAGATCCCCCTCGATGATAAGGTTGTCCTAAAAAAATAGGATTTCTATGATAGTGAGTCTCAAAAGAGGATCTTGTCCTGAGGTGGTTCATAAATTTTTAGAATGAGGAAGTGAGAGTTGAGTTCCACTGATTGAAAAATTAGTTCTAGGACAAATTCCATTTCCTAAATGTTAAGGGATTTGATGAAATAAGGGCTCCATCCTATCGCCTTCCCACTCACTCGAACTCATCTATTACAACACATGAAGTTCCATATTGGTAGAAGTATTTCCAATAAACATGAAATTGTGTCCCCCCACTCCCATTGTATCTTACTAAATAAAAATGATAGCTCCCTCAAGCACTAAAAGGAAACATAGGGCCAATTATTTTGGAGGGTTTTCTAGGCCTTTGTAGTTGAGAGATAGGATGATAATGAGGTAACTTATTTGGGGGGTGACGATGCTACAAGCGCCACATAAATGGAGAGTTGACAACCTAATGCCATGCTAGTAGGAGCTTTGTTTTGGGCTAAAAAAATTTTGGATCGAAAACCCCTACCTTTTCGTATGAAAATATCTGGAGCGTTATGACTGAGACCACTAGGAGGGAGGGAGAGGTTGGAGGGACATGGGTGAAAGAAGTAAATAGGTTCAAAGGACACCAAGTGGGAGTAATATTCATCACATGTAGGGTTTGTAAAAGGGGGGAGGAAGTACGTTGCGAGAGAGAGGGGAAAATAAATGTAGCTTTAGGGTGGGAAATGAGAATTTAGGTCCAACAAATGTCATAACTAGAGATGATCCCTCAACAAAAGAAGAAAATATCCCGAAGCAGAAAATAGAATTAACCAAAAAATAAGAGAGTTTAGGGGAAGTTATAGAACTAGAGAGAGGTGACAGTATCGATGGTTTAGTGACAGTGACTTTCCCTGTAGAGGAGAGCACGTGGCACGGGTCACTCGACCTTGAACACTATTTGAGAAGATGTGCCTTGTGTGGAGGCCAAAGGAGATTCCATCAATTCATCCCCTTTGTATTTTATGGGAGGAGAGGGGTTTTCCTTGTAGTCTTCAACCATGATATCAGGATCTCTAAGTGGAGGATTATGAAAATTTTCAACTCTCTACTTACCTTTAAATGGAAGTTGATACTGGTTGACATTATGGCCATGTTTATGACAATTCTTGCACTTAAATGGAATTCCTTCATAATATGGAATTTGAGTGTGTGATACCCCCCCATGAACAATCTTTGTTTCACTCCAAAGACCTCATCAAATGTCTATAAGGATTGGAACCCTTGCCACCTCTAGTTCCTTGGTTTCCGCGGAGGACAAATCGACATCAAGTTTCTCCCCCATATTTGAGCTGATGGCAGAAAGGGAAATCTACATCCAAAACTTCAGGTGGAGCCTAGGAATGTGCATCCATATGGAGATTTTATCCATCCTTTACTTATTGGGATCAAATAAGGGGTTCAGATGTTTGAGAAGGAGGCCGGGAGTAGAATTGACATGTCACATTTTCCATAGAACCAATGAGGACTCCTCCTTGTCAATAAAGATAAGATAAAACCATCCTTTAACCATGGAGTGTAAAAATGACAATTTTTTGAAGTTTTTCCATTATGAGATGACCTAATCTTCAGCCAGTGTGTGTTTCGCCATGTCGACGGGCTGATGAATTTTGACATCATCACCCAAAACCATTTATTTTTATTTCCTTTTAATGCTTTTACAACGAGATGAAACTTCCTCTTTGCATACCTTTTAGGCTAATAGGATTGGGGGATGGAGGGACGGGAGGTGTGGGGAGGTCCTAACCCAAATTTATTTTCAAGGAGGGTTATAGGAGGAGTGAGGATAACATCTCGAGAGGGTGAGGAATGAAATAAAGGGGTAGATGGGATTGCCGACGAGGGCTCTAGAAAGCAAAGGGGATTAATGAAATCTAGTGGATAAGGAATTTTAATCACCAAATAAGCGAGGGGGGTCGATGAAGGATCCCCAGTGACTTGGAAAAAACCAAAAACGCTGGTGTTCAAGAAATGAGGGAGGGTCTAAAACCCTAGAAGGGTGTTGAAAATGTAGAAAAAATTCATAATTTAATTTTCCCTTAATTAGAATAGGATAAATTTTAATTCTAATTTTAGTAAAATACTTGGAGGAATTTAATTGAAGTGATATGGGATTTATATTTCAGTTAAATCAGCTAATTAGAGTAGGACACACTTGATTTATGTTTAGTTATGATTGATTGCTAATTTATAACAATTAGGATCAGTTAATTTGAGATGTTGTCACTGTAACTAGTTCTCACTGTTAGTATAATAGTGGAGGCTCAGTCAAGGGTGTGTAACTTATTTCAAAGCGAGTGATCATCCAGTTAAACTAGTCAATAAACCTAAATTAACTCATGCATGCAGATAACTCGAGTTACCCAGTTGATATTGGAGTTCAAGGGAGGCATACTATTAGTTGTAGCATATTCTAATGTGTACAAGTGGTGCATGCAATCAGAGAAGGGCCTACAAGGATTGCACAATTCTAATTGGAAATTTACCTAATTAATAGGGGGCTAATTCCTTGAGGAGAAACACAAGGAAATAGGGACTTGGGAAAGATGAGACTTGGTTAAGTATTAACCAGAGGTAGCTTGTTGAGTAATGAGATAGATTTTACTAGTCCTGAGGATGCTCAGGCTTGCAAAAGCATTGTAAATATTTTTTTTTTAACTTATGCAATACAGATAGGAAGGGGTTTTAAGCATAAATATTTCCTCTTAGATAAATATTCGAGCATATGTGATTGAATCTTGTCTCATGTTTGTTTTGTGATTTGTTGATCATTTAATTATTTATGCTGATAAGTAGAGTAGATTCAAGTCTTCTTTTTTAGAAAATTACATTTTCAGTTTGAATTTACAATGAATTTATACATGGTATCAGAGCAGAATTCACAATAGAAGAGGAGAATTCAAGTTTGTCTTTGTAGGTGAATCAAATTTGCAGTGTCATTCTTCAGATTTAGTAGGATTTCATTCTATGGATTGAGACTCGAGTATGGCCTTGAGGGTAGCTCAATTTACTTAGCTTGGAAGGACATAATGGAGGAAGTGTTCGAAGATAACAAGCTAAAGCCTATTCATACACAATGATATTCCTAAGCCTTCAACAACTGATGCTCAAGATATGGAAGAGTGGAAGAAATGTGTGGCAAAGACAAGGAGGACCATACTAGAAGGGGTTCAAGATCATATTATCTCGAATTTCCACAGAAAGGATACTCCATATGAAATGTGGCAAGCATTGATAGAATTTTTTCAAAACAGGAGCAACCATAGGAAGCTGGCACAGAGGACAAGCTTCGCAAGATCAAGATGGAGAAGGACGACACAATACCACTGTACTTGAGCAAGTGCACCCAATGTCGGGATGAACTTGGGAGTGATGGTATTATAGTTGTTGAGGATGATATAGTGAGCCTAACACTTCTATTCCTTCCCAAGAGCTAGCATAGCTACCAGGATTCGTAAATCGGAGGGACAAGCTAACAAATTGGGAGCGAATGTGGTATGAATTGGTGCAAGAAGAGATAAGGTGAAACACTAGATATGGAACCTAACCCAAGTGTGATTATGAGGAGATTTATGCCTTGGATGGAAAGGAAAGGAAAGGGAGAGGGAAGAAATACCAATCCAAATCAGATTCTAGTCAGGCGGGCAAGAAGGACTTATCCAAGATAAAATGTTTTCACTATCATGAGCTGGGATGCTATGCCACGAAGTCTCCACACGAGAAGGTAGATAAGAATCCATAAGGAGGAGAGTCAGGTGAATCTCTTGCTTCACAATTCAAACTTGATTTCACCCTCATTTCTTGTATGGTAAGCACCGTGATGGGTAGTGTGTGGTATCTGGATAGTGAGGCCTCATTTTATATGATGGGAAACTGAGAATTCTTCTGTGAATTTGAGGAAAAGGACCTCCATATGCACATCAAAAGGGGAGATTACGGAAGTTATAGTGTGACTGACATTGGTACAGTTACCTTCCAGAGGGATTCTGACTCCCCTCTCAATTTAAAAGATGCGATGTATGTTTTGGGTCTGAAGAAGAATCTCGTTTCAGTTGCCATATTAGAAGACTGCGGTTACGATGTTATATTTAGTAAAGGAAATTATTTCCTTAGGCACATTGCCACAAGACAGGTGAAGCAGATCGAGGTTCAGGTTAAGAACCTCTACAAACTAGATATAGAAGATTGTCCAACTTTGAGCTAAAAAGCATAGGAGGTGCAGATCCAATAGATTAGTGAATTATGGCATAGAATATTAGGACACTTGCACCATGGAGCTTTGAAAATCATGAATCATATTTTTACAGGACTTCCCAAGGGTGCACTATAGAAACGAGATACATGCAAAGGGTGTACATTGGGGAAGTACACAAAGGCTACCTTCAATGAGCAGGACAAAAAAGTGCAAGCAGTCCTTGAAAGAGTTCACTTATATGTGTGTGGACCCTTCTCGACAGCCGCCACAACCAAGCACATGTATTATGTGATATTTGAAGATGATTTCTCATGAAAGTGCTGGATCTTCTTCATGCAGAAGAAAGACCAGATATTCTCCAATTTTGTTGAATTTAAATCACTTTTTGAGAAAGAGACTGGCATGGAAGTGAATTCTCCCAGGAGCGATAACGGTGGAGAATATGTGTTGAATGAATTTAAGAACTTCTATGTAAAATAAGGCATTCTACAATAGTTGACAACACCTCATAACCCACAAAAAAATGGGGTGGATGAGAGGAATGTGTGGAAGTTGCACAATCCATGTTGCATGACTAGATCCTACTATTGCACTTGTGGGTTGAAGCATGCAACACAACTGTTTATTTGAATATTAGGAATCCTCACAGTATTCTTGGCATGAGTACACCAAATGAAGATTTTTTAGGGAAGAAACCATATGTGTCACACTTCAGGATCATTGGATCATTATTTATTGTCATGTTTCCAAGGATGCAGGGAAAAAGCTAAAGCCTAGAACCGAGTTGGGCATATTTGTGGGGTACACTGATACACCTCATAACTATCATGTTCAATTTCCTTCTCTCAGGATGACAATCATCAGAAGAGATGTGAAGTTTGATGAGGAGAAGACAATGAGGTGTTTCCTTAAGAGGGAGCTTTAGTTGCATTCAGAACAAGAGCTTTTAGATCCAAAGGAAGAACCCCAGGAAGTTGTGAAGCAACCAAAAGAAGAGGTAGAGAGAGTGGATACATCCACTCAAGCATAGTCATCCAGATATGGAAGGAAGCGAACCAGATAAATTGAAAAATTAGTGTATGATGCCAAAGAGAATATGGGAGTGGCCACATCACAGTGTAGATAGAGGAGGTCACCAGATCGGTACACTGGCTACATGGCTCTGATGAGTTAGCTTGTAAATATTGAGCCAGACTCTTTTGAGGAAGGAGTGCAACAACCAGTGTGAGTTGATGCCATGGTAGAGGAGTATGACTCCATTATCGTAAACAATGTTTGGGAAGTTGTGCCAAGACCATAGGACAAGTCAGTGGTAGGTTCCAAGAGGATCTACAAGGTGAAGAAAGCAGCAAATGGAAGCATCGAGAAACACAAGGCCATATTTGTGGCCAAGGGGTTCTCTCAGGTGAGGGGATTGAATATGAGGAGAGCTTTGCTCCAGTTGCAAGGTAATCTTCAATTGGATCAATTATAGCTCTTGTAGCGCAGATGGGATGGAATATACATCATATGGATGTAAATATAGCATTACTGAATGGAGTGATTGAGGAGGAGGTGTAAAGTGAGAAACCAAAAGGATTTGAGAGACTGAAAAAATATTCACATGTGTACAGACTCAAGCAAGTTCTATATGGATTAAAGCAAGCACCTTGTGCTTGGTACACTAGAATCGACAACTATCTCACCAGATTGGGCTTCACAAAAAGTTAAGAGATGCAATACTTTACCATATTGTTGTTGAAGTTAAATGATTGATTATAGTATTATATGTTGATGATTTATTTTTAACCGATGATGAGATTCTTATCCAGTCTTTCAAAGAGGATTTTGAAAGAGAATTCAGGATGAATGACTTGAGGCACATTCGTTACTTTATGGGTATGGAAGTATGGAAAGAAGATGGGGAATTATTTTTCTCTTAGGGGAAGTATGCCAATGAGATAATGAAGAAGTTCCATATGGAGAGAAACAAACCCATGGAGACTCCTCTAGCAGGGAATTGGAGGAAGGAAGACGCTTCTTTAGGCGAAGTAGTAGAGGCTACAATTTACTAGAAGCTTGTGGGTTAAATCAAGTATTTGGTGAACACACGGCCATATAGGTGTTATGAAATTAACCAACTTAGTCAAGCAATGGTTAAGCCAACCAAAATATATTGGAAGGAAACAAATTATGTGTTGAGATACCATAGAGGCACCACTCATTTTAGTCTATGGTATAGGTGGACATATGGAGTGAAGCTACAAGGCTTCACAATGCATATTGGGTGGGTAGTCCATCATACAATAATAACACATCAGGAGGAATTTTTAGTGTTGGGTCAGTAGTGGTTTCTTGGTCCAATAGGAAGCAATGATCTGTTGCACTAATCTCGACAGAGGCAGAGTACATGGATGCTAGCCAAGAAACATGTGAGGCTACCAGGATGAGAAATATCCTTGTTGGGTTATTTGGCTAGATAATTAATCCTATAGTGATTTACTGTGACAACCAATGTTGTATCAAACTATCTGAGAAACCAGTTTTTCATGATCAGTCCAAGCATATCGACATCAGATATCACCATCTATGAGATTGTGTGCAGAGGATAATGATGTTGTTGGAGTACATTCCTACAGAGGAACTTGATGTGGATATTTTGACAAAGGAGTTTTCAAAATGAAAATTTGAGTTTCATAAAGGCAGGACCGGGGTAGAAGATAATCCTTTTCTTGCTGAAAATGTAGCAAGAAATTCCTAATTTAATTTTCCCTTATTAAATTAGAATAAATTCTAATTCTAATTTTAGTAAAATACTTGAAGAAATTTAATTAAAGTGATATGGGACTTATATTTTAGTTAAATCAGTTAATTCAAGTAGGAGACACTTGAGTTACGTTTAATTATGATTGATTGCTAATTTCTAGCAATGAGGATTAGTTAATTTGAGTTATTGTAAGTGTAACTAGTTCTCACTGTTAGTAGAACTAGTGGAGGCTCAGACAAGGGTGTGTAACCTATTTCACATTGAGAGATCATCGATTTAAACTGATCAATCAATCTGAATTAACTCATGCATGCAGATAACTTGAGTTACTTAGTTGAGATTGGAGTTCAAAGGTAGTGTACTATCCGTTGTAGCATATTCCAATGTGTACATGTGGTGCATGCAGTCAAAGAAGGGCCTACATAAATTGCGCAATTCTAATTGGGAATTTCCCTAATTAATAGGGGGCTAATTCCTTGAGGGAAAATGCAAGGGAATAGGGGTTTGGGAAATCCAGGATTTGGTTAAGTATTTACCAAATTATACTTGTTGAGTAGTGAGATAGATTGTACTAGTGTAGAGGTTGATCAGGATTGAGAAACCATTGTAAATATTCTATATTTTCTGACTTATACAACATAGATAGGAAAGGGTTTTGAGCAACAATATTTCTCCTTAGAGAAATCTCTGAGCATATGTGATTGAATCTTGTCTCATGTTCTTTTTTTGTGATTTCGCAATCGTTTAATTGTTTTCGCTAATAGGTAGAGTAGAGTCAAGTATTTTGTTTTAGCAAATTAAAATTGCAGTTTGAATTTACAAGGAATTTCTACACAGGGGGGGTCGCAGGAGGGAATATCAACAAACAAGTGAGAAAAAATGAAACACTATTAGAATAAGAAAATGGGTCCAATAAGGGGGTACTAAAAAACCTAGCAAGATATGATATTGTTGGTGAGTCCAGATAGATGAAAAAAAAAATAAAAAATTTAGGGGGCTATCTTCATAGGAAGAAAACCAATACGTGGATTGAGGAACAAGAGGAGGGAAATTTTGGAACAAAGAAGAAATTCCATCCAAAGAGGGAGAGGGGGGGAACCATAATCTGACCTGTAGAGGAGCCCATCAGTAGATATTCACCTGGTTTAGAGGTAGGGTAGGTGGTCCTTGCGAAAGTTCCCAAACCAACAGAGAAGTCCCCCACATTCTTCAAGAATGTCTTCCTCCATTGTTTACCTTCCATTTCACATCCATTCCTAGGGTTATGCATCTCCTTTGGGTCCATGCAATCTAGATCTAGGTTGTTTCTTCCTGTTTTGAGGACTGGTAATCAACAAGGTAAAAATGGGTAAACCCTCATGAAGGTCCTCAGTAAATCCCACTAAAATTTACTCCATGAGGTAGAAGTTAACATGATAATTATGCCATATAGAGGTCTGCAGTGAAACAAGGTTGATTGGTTATAACATAGTATATGGATAACCATTACCATAACCTCACCACAAGAGTGTTGTGAGAGAACCCTAGGCCGTATGTTGAAGTGTAACCCTGATAGTCATGGAAAAAAATAATAGGCAGGAAAAAGACACACGGTGGATTCAAAGGAAAGTCATCATCAAGGAGGCGGGTGTTTATCCAATTTAATGTCTTAAATTGCTTGCATAAATTATCAACCGAGGTTTGTAAATTGATGAAGTGTGGTGCACTATATGTGCTTAGTTAACCTTCTTCTTACTTCGTTGTATGTATTTTTATGTTGTTTTGGGGGTTTTTTTCTTTATATCTAAATGTTAATCTAGAACTATGAAAGGAATTAAATGAATCTAGTGAATTTTAAATGTGTAAAACTAATTTTAAAAGAAGGAAGAAAAGGAAGTGTTCTTAAGTTAAACTAATTTGCATAAGAATGAACCAAAACTAGTAAATGATTAAAATCTAATATGAAAAACAGAGTGATTATGCTAATGACTTCAAATTTAATGTTAGTCCTATTCCATGGATATAAATCTTATGACTGAAAATTTAAATTACAATGCTACTCTAATTGAAATCAAATTCAAAGATAAGACAAGCTAATGTATGTTTGATTACTCTAGCATTCAATATGAAGTATGATAAAATCACCCTCTTGAAATGATCTGTAAGCAACCAATTATACCTTAGTTTTTAATGTTCTAGAAAAACAAGTAAAGTGTGCAAAGGAAAACTCAATAATTTCATAAATTAGATATTTGAGCATTCATTTTAGAAATATGATAAAATCACCTTCTTGAAATGATCTTTAAGAACACCCAATTATACAATTGAATGAGGATCTAAAAATCAATGTAAAAGAATGTAAAGTTAAATCTCAGTGATTGTATTGGTTGAACATTCAATCACCCAATTTGGAAGTATGACAAGTCACCTTCTTAGCCTGATATTTTAGGAACATTCAATTATACGATGAATTGATAGTTTGATCTAAGAAAGTAAATAGCAGAACATGAAAGGAAACTAAATAAATGTGAGCTCTATTGCCTCAAACTTAATACAATTGGAAAATAGATAAGTATATCCTCTTGAAATGTTTTTAGAAAAGAAAAGATTACATAGCCATTCTATTGTTGATGCTAAGAAGAAATTCATGACTTAATTCTATGCTACTGATCGAAAACTGTAATGTAATATTAATCTACTCAGAAAATTGACAAAACAGAATTGACAAAACATAGTAAATAATTTAAACTAAAACAGTGAACGAAAAACCTCCTCCTATGCAGGGGCCCTCTGCAGCAGATTTGGTTGAAATATTATCTAGTTATATGCGCACTAAGCAATCACTGGAACCATGAATGCAATTCTTATATTATATTAGAACAAAGTTTCAAAACAATACACAACGTTTCAACAAAATTACTACTTGCCTTCGGTTTTGTACAACTGGTATTTAAATAAAACTAATCATAACTATAATGAGTTGATTATGCCTACAGGTGGCTATCTTAACCGAATTATAGAACTGGAGTTTGATTGTTTAACTCTTGATTTTCTATGTCAGAGAAAATCAAGAGTTCTTCGCTTCTCAGCTTACTTCCTTTGACCATGCTTTGACCGTGATCTCATGCATCCTTTTCTATCGATTTCGATCGAGTAGATAGGATGAAATCCATGTGTGAATTATTCTGGAAATGCCCGTGTGGTTCATTTCTTTATTTCCTCCTTGGAACCTGAAAAACCATGAAAGTAGCTACGAAACCAAAGATTAGTTGCAGAATAGGCTGCATTCTATAGCCAAATTACAAAAATTCATTCAAATAACAAGAACATCATAATATAACATAAAAACCATTTAAATACATTCCCTGAGACAAAACATGACATTTACCATTGATTGGAGTGTATGGACTTATGAGAAAGTAGAAAAAGGGATGAGAAAGGATTTCAGAGAAGGGACAATTCTGAGGTTCAACAGCAAGACAGTTAAAAAGTGTGTTATATGGGTGTATGCAAACCAATGTATGAAGCTACTACAACTAGTTACAAAAAACCTTCATCCATGGACCAATATATAATTAATAAATAAAGAAGATAATTTGGAATTAATATTTATAAATATATATTTTTAATTGTTTAATTCTCATTAAGTGTATATATTAGAATATTGTTGTAAATTGATATAATGATGGTGGTAGTAAATATTTTTAATGGATATAATGATGATGGACTAAATTGGAATGAGAGGGTGGAAGGATATGATTAATATGAAAATAAATACCTAATAAAATAAAATAAGAAAAAGGATAATATTAAAAAGATAAGAGAATAATAGATTGAGTTTGATAGATTAGAATAAAAAAAAAAAGAGAACAAAAGAAAAATTGAAATGAGAACATAAATTGGAACAAAAAGGGTAGGGGGTATAATGAGGTCAGGAAATAAAAAGGAATGAAATGGAGAGGCCCTGGGCGGTGCGGGTTGGTAGAGAATATTGATGAGTGAGTTTATGAATAACTATTTTCCAAGACTATCTTAGTTTAACTCCATCTTATCTAATGGAGTTGCTAAGGTGCATCTTGATTTCAAGAGCTTCTCTGATGATTCAAGAGTTGTAAAAAGGGATAGAGGCAAGGATTCTGGATTGATCAAAACAAATATAGTGTTTAGAATTAAAATAGTGTTAAACAATGATATACTTTGAGAGATGGAGATGGTTGGTATAAACTATATGCTCCTTAAGGTAGGCTTTGAAGGGACGACCTATCTGGCCAATATAAGACTACCTGCATGAATAGGGAATATAAAACCCATAGACCTAACATGGTGTAGAAATTCTATGTAGATTCAAAATTTCTCATGTAATTTACTAAAACATAATACTCAAATATACTCTACTCATCTGTGGAAAGTAATTCATGATCGAGAACACAAATCATAAACATCCCTCAAGATTCAACACACATACACAAATATTTATCTAGGGGAAAACAACTGCTCAAACCCCTTCCTATTTATATTTCATTAATCAAATAATCTCGATGAATACATTTTCTTTCTCAAGCTTGAGCACAACCTGCACCTGTATAGTTTATCCCGCTTCTTCACTGATTGACTCTGGCCAATACTTAACTAGTTTCTCAGTCTGCTAAGCTCCTATTTCTTTGCGTTGTTCCTTGAGGAGTTAGGCCCCTATTAATTAGGAAATTCATCAATGAGAATTGTGCAATTCATCTAGGCTGGTCCTTTGATTTCATGCACCACCTATACAACTAGGATTAGTTTACAGTTGATAATACACTTCCCTTGAACCTCTGTCTCAAATGGGTAACTCGAATTATCTGTATGCATCAATTATTTTGGGCTGATTGATTAGTTAATTGGTTGATCACTGAAGATGACTGAAGTCACGCCCCACTACTGGACCTTCCACTAGTTCTTATAATAGTTAGAACTAGTTTAACTCACTATAACTTAATTTAACTAAAACAGATTGCTAGAAATTAGCAATAAATCATACTAAACTAAACTCAAGTGTCTCCAAATCGAATTAACTGAGTTTACTGAGTGACATGTGCCATGTCACCTCAGTTAACTACCTCTAAGTATTCTGCTAAAATAGAAATTTGAAATATGATCTAGTTTGACCAAGGAAAAGTCAAAACTAGATTTTCTTGCTACATTTTCAACACATGGGGTTAGAATTATCTTTGGATGATCGGAATATCCACTTCAAAGTTTTGTGAGGTTTAAAAATGAATCATAACTTTTTGATGGTTGGGCATGTAGGGGACTACCTGAAGGGAAACCCCCTCTTAAGGTCTAGGAACATCTCACACATATCTGGTAAATATTGGTACAATCTCTTGAAGCACTAGACCATCAAGTGTATGATTCTTAGCCATGCGATAATGAGTTTGAGTCGAACAAGTGAGAAATAACCAAGTTAAATATGTCATCCTCTATGGTTTCCCTTACTCCATGAGCCTACAGGCAATGACCAATGCCCTAGGTTCCAATCCTCATTGATCTAGCCACCTTCTTTGTCTTGAAATTAATCTTCAAATAAATACTACTTCCTAGTCAAATATCAATGCTTCTGCCTCTGCCCTTAATTTCTTTGGACCATAAGACTTTCTTCAAATGAGAGTGATTTTTTTCTATCTCTTCACCACGTAATTTCCTTGCAGCCACTGTGGGAAATGACTATAGGGCTCAAGATTTTTTGTACAATAGAAGCCACAATAGCTCTTTTCGATGGAGTACCCATACCATTTCTTGATTTTAGTTGCACCAAATTTATCAGAATTTGGATCTCCTATCATATCGAGAGACAATTTTAACATAAAATACTCAATCCAAATCATTAAATGCATAAGAAGATCTAAAACTATGATAAAAACTTTATGTTCTCATAAAGTTTCTCTTCTTAATCAATATGAGTGGATTAGAGTGAATTGGTACCTCAAATTTCAATTGCTTGTTTTGTTAAAGTAGGATGCTATATTGTTCTTGAGAATTAGGTGTTCTTGATTGAGCATGTCACAATCTCTCCAACTATTTGTTTCTGCACTTGCCTCACAGATTCTAAAACCATACAACTATTTGTCTAAGGTGCATACTTAGAGTCTTTTCCTGCCTTCCTCTCTAATTGTAGCTTTTTTCCCAGTTCAATTTTTTTCTAATGTCTTTACTTATTTCAGTGTCATCCTTCTCTTCTTCAATCCAACTCCTTGATTGATCAATGGCCTGTAATTTAGGTTGTCTGTGATTCTTTTCTCGATCTAGTTGAACTCCATGTGTTCCTCCACATGCCCATGGAATGGATACCTATGGCTGCCAACGACAACAAACGACCTCTTGATCTATCCTATGCATTCCAACATGCTCATGATCCTTCTTTCACTCATGCTTCTCATACAATGCATAGGATATGACAACCATGGCTCTGAGCTCCTTGAGGTGCCCCTATTCTTGTCACTTTTTTACTTCTAATTCTACTACAAACCCATTGAACAATTCAACTAAGGAATATTCTTTGTCTACGCTTTTGTGGAATTTTTTTTGAAAGCCCCTCGATATCTGTCACACGTTTTTCTTTGAAACTGAACCAACATTGTTCCATATTTTTCTAGCTCACAACCACGACTTTACTTCTAGATCTGCAAATGAAATCTGCATTTATATCTCCATCCACCTTTGGCTCTTATACCAATTTTTAGGATCATGAAACTGAGAGAAGTGGTGGTGTCTAAATATATTGTTGCTTTGGATCCCAATGGCCATGAGGACAATTTATCTAGAGTTTTTCTGCCTTTAAAGGACTATATTAGAGATGAATAACATGGAAAAACCCATGGATTCTCATAAACCTGGAGCCTGAAAACCACCGGTAACTTGACCAAGTCAAGTTTACGTGAACCACCCTAATAGTAGAAAAACCACAAGTTCATTAAATCTTCAGGAGGACATGGGAATATCAATGTTTTAGGAATGACTAAATTGAGTGGAGGTCATATTGGGTTGGCCACCCACCCTTCCTCCTCTTAGCGTTCTTCCACCTCTACCTCCACCTCTTGTGGGATTTTAAATTGTTATTATTATTATTATTAATTATTTAAATAATTAATATATGAGTTAAAATTTTTAAAAAACATGTAACAAGATTCATAATTAAGGAGTTTCACCCCCCACTTTACCATGAAGATGCTTAGCCTGTAAATAGGTTTTGTTACAATACCATAAGCCAATATTATGACTTATTAATAAGACATGTCCAAAGAACCATAACTCATTTCATAGAAAATATTTTATATATTTTATTTTATTTTCATTTTATAACATTTTCTTTATTTAAATTGAAAAACAAAAAATGCATAACTACCTTTCCCAGAAATCTCAATAGTATACTATCTCGATTACCACTAACAATATTCCACAAACATTCTATTAAAGTTAGATCCATGCTATCCACTTATTTATTATTAAAAATTAAATTAAAATTATTGAAACCCTTTTACAAAATAAACCAATGTAATTAAATTTAAATTTTCATTCTTTATAACATAATTAATATCTTTTAAATTTAAAGTTTCATCCAATAAAATTTTCAGTTTAGGTTTAATGTGCTATATTAATATTTTATTGTACACATTTTAATCTTTTTCATTTTCATTTTCATTTTATGTTAATATATTTTTATTACCTTTATGTTTTTTTTTGTTTTTTGTTTTAATAATTTTATAGATTACAAGCAGTAGAATAAATGGTGATAGGTGCTATGCTAAGATATTTGGTGGTGAAAAGGTAAGTGGTTTGGAATTAAAGGTTGGTGTGGCCTAGACCAGGTGCGATTTCCCAATGATTTTGATGGCTTATGCCCCTAGGTTATAAGGGGTGTTAGTCATCGATTACCTAATAAAAAAAAATTCATGTGTTGGACAGGTGTGATCCTTGGGTTGGGGGTGTTAGTCATCTTAGGACTCACATTACCTAACAAAAAAAAACTTATGGTTTACAATACTATCATTCAACCTCACATTTGCAATGTTATTCAAATTTCTAGCATTTCCAACTTTTATTATGGTTATATGTCATTGTTAAATTTCTACAGTTTTATTAGTCTTCTATGTTTAAATTTCCAACATTTTTGGTGTTATTAATTCTTGCCAAAGTAATATTATTCTTAGTTAATTTTAAAAATCAAACTAGATTCATCTTAACTATGGATTTATCAAGAGCATAGGCATGAAATCTTTCAAGGTGCAAACCTTTTTTTTTAGTGCAAAACTTGAGGAAAAATTTGCAACTCTAGAAATTTGATCCCTTTTGTATTTTTCATTGGACCTCCATGAATTTGATCCTACTTAGGCTTGATACATCTGGAAATAAAATATATATACACTAGTTATATATATAAACACACACAGTATTTCTTATTGTATCTATCATTGGACCTCAAGGGATTTGATTCCTATTGTGACTTGATAGATCTCATATATATATTAGTCCCGACATTAAAGAGACTATATTATATAAAAATATCATTCACAAAAAGTTTGATCCCTATTGGGACTCATAGATCTCAACTATATATATATATATATATATATATATATATATATATATATATCTTAGTCCTGAATTTAAATATACTATATTAATAAAGTTTAATAAATTTATTTTAAAAAACAGCCTAGATTCATTTTAACTATGGACTTATCAAGGACAAAGAGGAATGAAATCTCTCAAAATACAAACTTTTTTTTGAGTGCAAAACTTGAAAAAAAATTTACAACTTAAGAAATTTGATCTTTTTATATATTCTCAACTTTAAATAAACTATATTACATAAAAATATCATTAACAAAACTATAAATTATTAAAAATTAAAACTCCATAAATTTATTTTATTTTAATAATTATTAGTTTAATTTAATATTTTAATTTTAATTATTATTAATATTTTAATTAATTTTATCTAGTCAAAATACTTCCTAACAAAAATTTACAAGCTCAGGTCTCTTAACACAGAAATATATTTTTATATTTTTATTTTTCTATAGTAATTCCAAATTTCCATTTTTTAAAGTGTGTACTCGATTGAATAAATTTAAATTCCATGTAAATAACTACCTGGTCTACCTACTAATGATGATCATTCAAACTAACTGATTTACATGGAAAACACTAATTTTGGCGAATGTGTATCTCACTATTACCACCTTGCAACTATGTAATTGCCCCTGGAGCTCATAATCAAACTTCAGCATTTATTCAGGCCCTGTAGTTGTCAATTGACATAGTGACCTCTGAAAATTGTCCTAACTTGATTGTTGTGTTGTTTTAACCTAATAAAATTTTCCCAAAGTGAGAAAGGAATAGGTCTGTCTCTCTTTCTACAATAAGATGGAATCGGATCGATTAAATATACAACCCAATTTGGCAGTGACTATGCTCGTCGGTAGCCAGCTGGTTAATCTAGTGTTTCCAACTTTTCGAGCATATAGCATTTACTATGGTTATATATTAAGCTTAAATTTCCAGCGTTTATTATAGTTATGTTTTAAGTTTCCAGCATTTAAATATTGTTTAAAGATCGTTTAAATTTATGGTTATATATTGTTTCTACTATTGGTTATTTTTTTATAATTTTATGTTTATGGTTACACTGATAGCTTCAGGCAATTTAATTGAGAGCTTACTGTGTTTTATGTATTATTTATATAATGGTTAATTATTTGTTTCATTATTATTATTTTTAAAATGTAATTATAATTAGTTATAAATAAATATGCATATTTTTGGTCACTTATTGGTATACATTATTATACATAGTTAAACATAATTACAAATAATTAGTTAAATTCAATCAAAGTTAATAACAATTTAACATAGTCAACTATAGTCAACCATGGTCCACTGCCTTCAACCACAGATATCCATGCGCAAGTAAATATAACTATTGTAAAAAATGGTCAACCATGATATCCATAGTCAACCACAATAAACAAAGTTATCCATTGTTAACATGGACATCAAAGGATAGCCATAGTTAATTATATAAAATGTGTATAACCAAATTTAAAGATTGAAAAATAAGTCTAACATATTCAATCATAGTTAACCATGTTCTACCAAATCCAACCATGGTTGTTGGAAGACAATGATAGTAAAACATGGACAACCAAAATCAAACATTGTAACCCAAATTCAACCATAGTTAAACATGTTCAACCATAGTTAAACATGGTCAACAAAATTTAACCATAGTAGACCATGGTTTCTAGAAGTCAATCACAAGAAGGGAAAACATAACCACACATGGTAAGTGATAATCAATAATGGTCAATCATGGTCAACTATGGTAAACCATGGTCATCCATATTCAACCATAATTAAGCATGTTCAACCAAAGTTGAGCATGATCAACCATAGTCAACCACATTGGAATGTGGTCAACAAAATACAACCATAGTCAACCACATTGGAATGTGGTCAACACAATACAACCATAGTAAACCTTGGTTTATTGAAGACAATCATAGTGTAATGTAAGCTGACATGGCTAACAAAAGTCAAGTAAGGTCAAACATAATCACACATGGTTAACCATAGTCGACCTCAGAAAACCATACTCTAACATGGTCAAACATAATCACACATGGTTAACCATAGTCGACCTTGGAAAGCCATACTCTAACATGGTCAACCAATGATATGTAAATTGTAGTGGATATTCCATTGTATAGTTCATCACAACATATATATTTATATGTCATCACAACATATCTATTAAAATATATTCGTTTGAAATCTACAATATGAAGGTTAGTTTTTTCTTAGATTTGTTGATTCATTAATTACTATTTTATGCATGGAATAAATAAAATGCGTAAAATAGAGAATAAACACAAATAAAATCACTCACAACCATATGAACACAAGATATTACCTAGGAAACCCTTTTGGGAGAAAACCCAATAGGAAGGTGAGGTTACTCCACTCTCTCTTTCTCTGAGTGAAAATGGATGCAAGTGCAAACAAGTGAGACTTGTGGCCCACGGGCTACTATAATGCACAAATCCTCTCTATTTTCTCTCTTTGTATCCAATCTTGGCTATTCTATTCATTTATGCAACAAAATGCACTTGAATAGAATGAAACCCTTTTTCCTCCTAGTGGCATGATTATAACACAATGCAATAGTCTACTAATGGTTAAATTTGATTCCTTCAACTCTTAACTAGAGTTACAATATCAAATTTTCTAAATTCTTCTTCAAAATGATCAAGTGGCTTGCCTCAATTCCATGAATAATGGGGGTTGACATTGCATCCTCTTAAATCATGGTGGTCAAAATAGGAAGGTCAACTTCCAAGTGGTAGAAATTTTGCATACAAAATCTGATTGAGGTGATTCTTACGTTGCTAGAAATGTATTCATGTGTAGAAATACATAGCGACTATGGTCCTTACGTGACAAAGCATTACACAAAAAATGATATTTGATACCTCAGACTTCTTCCTAAAGGTTTCAGACCCTAATTTGCCAAACTGAGACCCGTTACTAAAAATGGTCTTGTGAGTTGATTCCTGCACTTTTCCACTCTTAAAGCATCAAGATGGATGACAAACAATATAATGATCTAATCTAGATCAACCAAAGTCAACCATGGACAACTATTGTCAAATATAGGCAACTAGGGTAAATAATGGTTACCTAAGGTCAACCATCTTCTACCATGGTCAATCTTTCATAACCATGTTCAACCATAGTTATTTGTGCTTAACCATGCTCAACCATAGTTAATCATGATCAAACATAGTCAATTATTGACACCTATGGTTAACCATGGTTTACCATCGCCAAACATAATACTCATAGTCAAACATAATATGCCATGTATTCAACCATGGCTAACCAAATAGAATTATGATAAAAAAATAACAAAAAAATGTCAACCATAATTAACATGGTCAAATATGGTCAACCATGACTAATTATTGTCAACTATGGTAAACCATGGTCATCTATGATCAATGATAATTATTGTCAAATGTGGACATGCAGGGTCAACCATGGACAACCATGATCAATCATACTAGTCCTCCACATTCTTGTCAACCATCAACTAGCATAACCACATAAGTAAAATGGTTGATATGCCACAATAGCTCTTCATACTTGTAAACCATCAACTAGAACAATCACATAAATTAAAGTGGTTGATATACACCAACTAATGCCATCTCCCACCTTTCAAAGCTAATAACAGCAATGAATATATGTCAACTACTTTTAGTTATGAGTACTCTAGTTAAATTAAAGTTAAAAAATAACCACTACGTATAGTGAGGTTTGTTATGATCATTGATTGGAAATAAATTAAAGTAGTTCTTAGTTATATGTATGCCTTTTAAATTAGAAACACTACTTCTAATTGATATGATTCAATTAGAAGCACTATTCATGAGGATTCTTAATTGGAACTTCCCTTCTAGGCAAAGCTTCTATCAATAAAAATACATAAATCTCTTTCCTAGTTTTTCCATTGCCTTCGATGGAACTCCTTTATGGTTTTTGGCCTTTTCTCCTCCAAGTCTCCTCTTGTAAGATTGAAGAGATATCCAAATACATAATTTTCAACCCTGCATTGAATGGTGTTCATGAAAATCTACCACTATGACTGCCTACCATAAACCTTAAAAAAACTACAATTCACACTTTTTATATCAATAATATTAATTAATAGTAGTGGATATATATATATATATATATATAAAGTGGTTGCACATTGTCACATTGTACCCAATGTATATATATATATATAAAATGAATGTCTACAAAATTTCATTAGAGGAGTGCGATAGCCACCATCATGATAGATCAATAAACTCCATGTTTTTTATGCAAAAACTTTGGGCTAGCTTATGTTTTTTTTTACCATGAGTCTTCGGTGGTTAACGTACAACATATTTGGTTTGTTATAAATGGGAAAAAAGGAAAGTCCCATTTGGCTTTCACCTTGGTGTTAAAATATTTATAAAAAAAACAGATACCCTTAAGGTTATAATTTCTAATAATTTAGAAAATATTAAAAGAACTCATAAATAACTTTACAAAACTAGCAAAACCATAGTTCACATAATTGAGATTTCATTTGATCGTATTGACATAAAAGGAAGGAAAAGCCCTGCTGGTTCTACTTGTTCACTAACTCCCCCCTGATACCCTTTTTCCTCTTTTTTTCCACATGTTTTTATCAATACTATTCTTATTTTTCAAAGCTAGTAAAATGTGACGACAAGGTAGTGGATGTCATGGTTGCTTTCTTAGGCTCAGTGAACATTTCCAACTAAGTGACAACTTCTCTGACCACAATGTTTCGATATCTTCATCTATCAATTTTTCTCCCCCTTGATAACTCACATCTAGAATTGATGATACTGTAAGAGACGTTGAACTAAGTTGTGAGATACTTTGTGAAGGACTATTGGTATATGCCTTTTATGAGTTATTTTGTTTTTAACTTTTTTTATAAGAGGGGGATATAGGGAGATATAGAAGTTGATGGTTTATTCAAATAAAGAATTATGATGCAATGCAGTCTCTCTATAATAGTAAGGAATGGAAATGGTACATTTCAGAATAATATTGCTCACATTTTCATGAATTGATGGTGAGAGAAATAGATATTCTTCATGTCTTTCTTATATGGGATCAAAACTTATTTATTAGCAATTTTTTATCATTCTATTTATTATATATCTAGAAATTAAAATGATATTCTCATTGTATACATCCTTTAAGTGGTTAAGAAGAGTGTTTTCTTTGATGTACTAGATATGATGAATATGAAATCGAACAATTTCGTATTTAAATTACTTTTTTTAAATTTGGAATGCTTTAGGTGATGAAATTTTGTAGAAAATGCTCCAAAAAAAAAGGTGAAGAATGCAATTTTATTAATTTAAAAAAAGAATAATAATATCATAAAATTTTCAAGGAAAAAAACCTTTTTATTAGGGCCAATTGACTAACATATCATAATATCATGGATAAGTTATAATTTTAAAGCAACTAGTAAGATAGTTAGGGCTTCAACCACACTCGTAGAATAAATGAAGTGGCTTACCCTTGAGAAAAAATACATGAACTGGGTGCATATAATTTAATGAATGCCATTTCCAGGATTCATCATATTGATATTAATAGCCTTCCTATTAGAAGAGTTGAACCTAGTAACCTTACTTTGACTGGGACACACATTCTGATTTCTCATTGTTTGCCCATTTTACACATATAATTGAACCTATTACCCTTAGCTTGATACAGACGATGTGTGTCTAGTAGTAGGTTACAAAATGATCTTGTTAACAATATCTCAACGTGGGAGGCAAAACCATGTGTTTTTTTATCAGTTTACATGGCCATGGAAATGAGTTTAGCACAAGACAGTGGAGAAATCAACGGTATGTATTAATAACAACATGTCTTAGCATCCAATGGAAACAAAGAAACAAATCAATGGGATGCATTAATAACAACATGTCTTAGTATCCAATTGCAATAGAAAAACACATGGAGGCTCCACTGGGAAAGAGATAAAGTGGAACATGGTTGCTCATTATTGATTTTGGTTTTGTAGGAAGTGTAAATATTGAAGTTCCAAGAAGATTAATGCTTTGTTGTTTATGCTTATTATCTATCACACATTAAAACATTATTTAACCTTAAAATCATGGATTCTTGTTGAATAATATGCTTAACAATTAGTATCCCCCATGAGAAACTTTCCATAACTCAATGGTGAATTAAGTGGGAAAATTATCATGGAATAGACTATCATTATCTAATGCAAGCTAACTCATTACAATTTTCAAAAATATTCACATCACTTGGCATAATCATTTGGTGATCAATAAGGAGCAAGCTTTCACTCTTGTGAAATGTCTTTCGATCTTAAACCTATGACATTTGAATCCAAGGAAGATAATTTTTTATTCAAACAAAAACAATTTTAGATCATCCTCAAAACAACCATTTTTATTTTTGTGTCATTCTTGAAATAATTCTTTTGCTACCTTCTCTGATTTATTTATCTTTAATTCAAGTATGTAATTTTGGCATTGGAAATTTGAAATTGGGGCTTGTAAACACTATTGTGGCTTGTGATTTATGTGGATAATGTTTTTCTTACCCATTAGAGAGTGCTACCACATTTTAATAGCTTGAAATAGGGGGTAGATTTCCCTATCATAGGTAGGATAGTTTAAGATTTACCCAAGGAAAATTTCTAAATGATAGCATAGAGATTTATCTCCTTGCATCAAAATTGTTCTCATACCATAGTCACTTGCATCCATCTCCACTTTAAATGGCTTCCACAATTTTGGTTATGAGAGAACTTGTACTTGACTAATCTTTCATTTCAGCTCATCAAAAGCTTTTTGCTTATTCTTTCCCCACTAGAAACTCTTGCCTCTTGTTTTTATGGTGTGGAGTGGTGCAACTACCATTGAAAAGGATTGCATGAACTTCTATAAGTAATGTATTTGCCCAATAGTTCTCCTAACTTTAGTGACATTAATAGGAAGTTACCATTTTATGTTGGCCTCCATTTTTGTGGGATATATCTCGAGTTCCACTCCAACAATGACATACCCAAAATATACCAATGAATATTGTGTAAACTTACAATTTTTTAGGTCAGCCAATAGATGGCATTTTTTTGAAGTGTCTAGCACCTACATGAGATGTGAGATGTGCTCCTTCCAAGTAGAGCTATAAACCAATATGCCATCCAAATATATTAGAAAATGAATCTAAATATGGGCATAATACTTCATTCATTAGTCTCATATATGTATTTGGTGCATTACATCAACCAAATGCATTGACCAACTATTCATGCAAACCTTTCCTTGTCTTAAAGGTGGTATTCTAGGTGTCTTCATCTTTAACTTGTATATGGTGGTATCATTATTTGAGATCCAACTTAGTGGAGTACTTTCCATGTTCGAAATTGTCTAAGAAATTTTTGATGTTGGGAAATGAGTACAAGTTCTTGAATGTAATAATGTTCAAATATTTGTAGTCAATACACATCTACCAATTCCCATATGTATTGGATACAATGATACTAGAGAACCCACAAGGTGAGGTTATTTTTTGAATCACTCCCTACCCTAGTAGTTGTTGCAATTTCTTCTTGACATCATTTACGTCTATAATAAATTGTCTATATATCCCGAAATTCAGTGTGAGGAGTCATGTAACAAATGTATCTCATGTCCCACTTCCTTCTTTGGTGGTATCCTTTTAGGATTTAATGGAACACTCATTTATTGCTTGTCTTAATTCAAATTTTTGTTTTTGGTTTCTTGTACACCCCTCCAAGGATGTGTTTATCCATACTAATTCATCTCTTGGATAATTATACCTTATGAAAAGCAACACATATTTATTACTAGAATTAATAAAATTTTTGGTTTGGTTGGCACTTACTAGTGATAAATTTGATTTACCTTTATGTGCATCAATGATTTAGTGTCGTACCGGTATAACTCCATGAATATTTTTTTTTTTATTGAATTAGCCATGTCATGAATTTATAGATGAGTGGAGAGACTGTTGGGATTCTGATTCCAAGGTATCTTGGTTTTCTCAAATTCATAACTAAAAATATTTACAATATTTTCAATAATCCTTTCGGATTAGGTTTCAACGTTCCCCCCCTTAATTTGAAGGGATTTTGGTGAGTCCAAGATTCATTCTAAATCTTTCAAACCTTTCCTCACAGTTTGTTGAATATGTCTTGTTGAGAGGTAAACTTCTACACAATAGGTCATCTCATTAGGCCCAACATACATATCTAGTAACAACTGCAAAGCACACGTGTCTTGGGGCTAATGAAAGACCAAAGATAAGGTCACGAACCAATCTCATGACTCAAGAAGAGAGCGTTCTCGTTCCTCAGCCTCGGCAGATCACGATCCTCCACGATCTCCGCGGATCGACACCTGCACATGCAAGAAACAAATAGATACAAGCATAAAATCCAGCATACGCAACTAAATATCAGTCAGAAAGGATACTACTCATATTAACATAAGTGAAAACAGAGTGGAACCATAATCGTAATCATTCATTAAATAACAATCGAGAGAGAGTACAACCAAAGTTCTGACGTTGCGGTCTCCTTCGGATGGGTCCCCAGTTGTTCATGTCTCGCAAAGCTCACCAGGGAAAGGGAAAACCTCTCCTAAGTCTCTCGATGATGGTCTCCTTACTCGAATCAGCCTTAAGGGAAGAAAGAGGGTTCTTACAGCATAAAGGCTCTTGGGAATATGGGAGATTCAAAGCTTAGGCTCTTCCAGACTAGCTTGCTATGGAATGGAGCAGGCTTTTATAGATGGGGAAGGAGGGAGTTGGGATCCCTATTATTGTGGGATTGGCCTCATCATGAAGGAAGGTTCCATGGGAGGTGGCAAACCACTTCCCTTCCATAGAACTTCCGTAGCCAAATTACCCAACTCAAGATAGGCAATGGTTTTTGAGTTGGTTGAAACACAACTTCCGCCACCTTTATTAAAAAAACACTCCTTAAATTGGCTGGCGTGATTGCGACTCTAGGACAGAGCGCCAGTTGGCACGGCCTCTTTGTAGGATTTTCCCCATTGGCGCGAGTTCTGAACTGTCTGCCCACGCCAATGCAAAAGGAGCTGTTTTTATGATTTTTTGCAAGGAGATGTCTTTAGGGCAATTGAATTCCATGCTCAGGGGAATGCATTGATGATAATTTCAAAGCATGACAATGCTCATAGGTCACAAAATGGGTCCTCCATTGTGCGGGACGGGGAATGGTAGGGACGGTGAAAAATTACTGTGTAACAGATGCCCCCTAAAGTATGAAGCCCGAGAGGGAGAGGGGTGAAATGCTTTACGAGAACATGTTCAACTGAAGCTCCACCGTCGGAAAACCTGCGCAAACAAATACAACTGATATCTCAAGTACATGATGTATATGTGGTATGGGCGCATCCATCCGAAACAGAGTACACTATGATCCGGATCTAGGGTATGGGCACAACCATCCAGCAAGGATCAAATGAATAGACTCAGGTATGGTCGCGGCCATCCAATCAGTGAGTCAAGTACATATTGATAATAATCCACAATCGCAGCCTAGATTACAACAGACACAATCCAGGGTCTTGCGCTCCATCTCGACCCAACAGAGTACAAGTTCAAGCATGTGAATATGTGAGTTGAAGTCGAACATGCAAGAACATCGTCTGATTACCAGCCAATGATGAAAAAGTTGTTAACGTACGCGAGAGGAACCACCAATAATGACAATGGCCCTCAAGGTACCACAGTAGGTACAATTCACGGCGTGTGAATCAATGTGAAAAGTGATCTAGCGACGAACACCTACGTAATCATTCGATCAACGCAGGCCAATGATGTAAACCCTACGCGTCGAATGCGACGAACCTGCCATTGAGGCATGCAGGCTCCAAGGTACCATAAAGGAGTCTCTAGACCAACTTCCTAGATAATGAGCTGAAGTCGACAGGAAGTGACCTTGATCGAAGGTGGGCCATAATGTTTCCACATCATCGACACGAGACAGAAGAACATGATGTTTTGTTGTGAATCAGGATCATATGAGAATCAGAGGAAGGTTGTTATTCGCATAGGCCAACTTCTCTTGAACATATAACGACACAAATAGTGGTTTTGGCAGCATATTTGACATCAACGGATCAGAGGTCATGGTGACAAGGCAATGAGCAGAGGAGAGGTCAAAAAGGATTACCCAAACCCATGGAGGCAAGTGAAAAAACGAGATGAGATGTCCCCAACCCGACACGAATGAAAACAAGTGCCATGTTCAAGAGCGACATACTGCGGATGACAACGATGATGGTTCCATTTTCCCCCACCATTTCTGGTGAGTACCCCAATTATTTTTGGTAACAAGCTTGAAGGGGATAGCATATGCTTGTAGTATTAGTCCACCCTTTGGGCGAATCCATCCTAGTGCATTTAACGAGTCCTAGGAAGGAGAAACTCGGAGAACGTCATTTCGACTAGATCCGATGTCATCAGGTTTTAACGAGTCTGACAAAGGGAGAACTCGGCGTCTTTTCATGTTTAGAGAGTTTGAAAAGACAACAGAAAAGTAAACTCCAAAAGTCCCTTTTCGTAAATAGTTCCTCAGATCCGAAAAGGTAGAAAACAATATCCGAGAAAACCTCCTAGTCGCGATAGGCTAGGGTATTCCTTTTTCGTAATGAATCCATCCCAGCCCGAAAAAGGGGTAAACGTATACTGGGTAGATGTCGATTCATGTCCATTTTAATGAGATCGAAACGACAAGGGCCTCGACAATCTTTTCATGTTTAGAGAGTCAGAAAAGAGCTGAAAGATGACTCCAAAGTGCCTTTTTCGTTTATTTACTAAGTCCGAAAAAGTATAAAATATAACTCAAAACCACCGTTAAAGTCGCAAAAACCTGCTGCTGAACATACCAAGCAAGCGTAAAATCCATTTTCGACATAAAATATTAAAATATTTGACAAAAATAGCTCTCAAAATCTATTTTATGTTGAAAAAGTTATAAATATGCCAAAAATGGTAAAACAAAATTACATTTACTATTTACCTTGGTAAAAAGCAGCAGTGGTCCATTTTGGAGTAAAAACTTCTGACGGTGATTGCGACAGATCCGGTTGACTATTCAGATTCTCGTCTGTCACAGGTAAGAGGCACTTCCCTGTGCTTCATTTCAATCCATTTTTTAAGCATTTCCCCTTCATGTGTCAGGCTCTGTGGCCATTTTTAAAATTTTAGGGCTGCGCTCATTGGCGTGGGTATCGGGCACGAACCCGCGCCACTGAGCTCTTTTATAAAAAGGGCTCGCGCCACGTGGTGCGACTGTTCCCAAAACAGCCGTGCCAGCGGCCGAACCTAAAATTCCGCCTAGAATTTTACAATTTTAATCATTTCAAATGAAATTTTAAGCCTAGCAGAGATCTAATCAGGGGTTTATGACCATGTGTATGCAGGAAATCGAGCAAAATGGAAATTGAATGGAAAGAACGAGAGCATGGAGAAGAGGACGAACAGGCCATAGAAAGTGAAGCTTGTATGAATGCCCTCAGGAACTGCGGGCTAAAAAATTTCTTCCTTACACCTTGTCTACGAGCTCAGCCCGAGCTCCTCCAGTACCTGATCAGTGTTTGGGATGAGAACGAACAAGTGTTCAAGTTGCGAGACCAGGTATTGGAACTGGAGGTCTCTGATGTGTATTTCATAACCGATCTGTCTCGCAGAGGTCCGGTACCCATCCTGACTGGGAGTAGACCATCTGGCGAGAAAATGGAAGAAGTGATGGCACGAGTGTGCCGAGGAGCACAAACGGGATCAGGGAGCAAGAAGGTGGATATCCACACTGTCCATGATCTAGCGTTGGGAGTTGTCCTACATACCATCATGTGAACTGCAGGGTCACAGGCATCGCACGAGGCCACAAAGGCCCAACTCCTACTGGCTGCAGAATGCATGAGTCCCGTACTGTTTGATTGGGCAACAACAGTAACAATGAACATGAAAAGATAGCTCACTAGGTGCAAACAAGCCAAACTGAAACAATTTTGCTATGGTTCCATCTTGGTATCGTTCATTCTGGAACGGTTACCAATCTTCCAAGGCCAAGGGGGCCATAGCGGCAGAGCCGATTCCACGAGAGCCGAGAATGGCTCGCTGCGCAGCACTAATGCCCAAATCTGGAGGCGGCCAACAGATGTCCTGGAGGCCAGAGTTCTTTAGGTGGTTACGGCGCCAACTGATCGTAGTGGAGGACTGGCCCTATGTAGGAACTAACTTTACTGGATACCCAAATCTCCCCCTACCAGAAGGAGATGACTGGGACGAGGAGTTGGGTAAGACCTCATATTTTTTGATTTTATGTTTTATGTTTTTTTTTTTTTGTGTTAACATACATTCGTCCTAACACATTTTATATATGTATGCAGATGTGGGCCCTGAGAGACCAGCCAGAATGTCTCCCATTTCACGGAGGACTCAACTCGCCCTTGATCCTCAGGGAGAGGGCACAGGAGGAGAGGATTTGGTCCAGAATCTTGAGGGCATTTCCCGAGGGATCCCGGACTATGCTCGGCTGGCGGATGTACCGATGGAGTACCAGCGTCATACGGTGGGAGTTCCAAGTTAGATCCACCGAATCCTGAGACGCTTAGTGCGTGCAGTCACATGCTATCATGAGCATCATGCAGATTAGCTCTTAGGGCTTTGACTGCATATATTTTTGAGAGACATATCGTCTCCAGATGTATTTAAGACGATTATGTATATTTTGATTTATATGTGACACACTCTATGTAAACATTTCAATATCTATATATATGCATATCTATTTCTGGACGGATCTTTCTTTACATGTGATGATGATTTATAAATTCCGCAAATGTCTATCTAATACCAAATTTGCTATTACATCTGTTAGTGTATTCAAATGTCTGGATATATGATGATATGTAATGTAATCAAAATTCCTTTCCAGTAATCGAATATGCAGATACAGACGTAAGATGGATGGGTTTCTTACCGAATAGTGTCCGTTCAGCTGTAACACTACAAGTTGCGAATCTAAATACACGAGCAATTCACGGATACCAAGGTTTACTACCTCGGTTAATAATTCTAACACAACACTATGCTCCGCGATGTTGTTCGTAGTACGTCCTAGACACACACCTTGCAGGTTGATCAACTCACCAGCAGGATCATAGATTACCCAGGCTGCTGAAGACAGATTCCTGGTACTGCGAGAGGCACCATCCGCGAAACCAAAAAATGGATGAAAAGACATCTGCACAACCAAGAAGACCCGATCAGCAGAAAGATGTTTACAAAGCACACCACACCAAGCATGCACACAAATGAAAAACACACCTATGTACACACACCACACCAAGAAATCACTTCAGGCATAGTATTTTTTGAGGTACAACCCATTTCTGGGCTGTGCCAGCGGAACTCCTTCGTAATCTATAAGTTCATAGGCCCCGTTTTTCAAAACACGTTTTACTATATAAGGCCCATGCCACATCGGCTAGAATTTACCGGCCCCAAGCTTGTCATGTGCTTGGTCATACAGGAGGACAAGGTCTCCTTCAGTAAAGGAAGGGGGAGAAACAGATTGATCAAAATGAGATTTGACCCTCTTCTTTTGTGCTTCGATGACCAAAGCAGCCATACGACGGGTTTCATCTAACCATTCCAGATATAGAAGACGTTCCTCTTCAGCAGAAGTATTAGGTAAAAGTTCCACAGCTAATTTCAACGAAGGAATCTCGCATTCAACTGGAAGAGCTGCTTCCAGGCCGTACACCAACTGAAATGGTGTGAACCCAGTTTCACTCTTAGCAGATGTTTGGTATGCCCAAAGAGCTGAGAACAGTTGGAGATGCCAATTGGATTTGTGAATACCAACTGTTCGCTGAAGCATAGTGACCAGAACCTTTTTCACTGCTTCAACCTGACCATTCGCCTGTGGGTAGTATGGTGTTGAGCTGTCGTGACACAAGCCCAACTTTGAAGTCAGCTCCGCCATCATATAATCTCAGAAATGAGTACCGTGATCAGTGACGATGGCTTGAGGAACCCCGAACCATGCGATAACGTGGTTGAATATGAATTGAGCAATGTTGATTGGAATGGTTTGGGTTATGTTACCCAGGTTTCCCTCCGAAAAAACCTCGTGCGTCAAAATGGGCGTTTGAAGAGGAGGAGTAGGAACCTGAGAAGCATAATGCTCCAGAAAGTCAGTCATTGCCCCCAAGCTAGGAATAAAAGAGGAACGATGATGTCCATCGTCCCAAGGTAGCTCCTCAAGAGACATATTTTCAATGATGGCCTCATCGGAGGGAAAAGTCTCTTTGAGAGGATTAGGTGAATCAGCCTGACCGAGCCAAGGGGATTGAGAGTAGACATTGAGAGCCATGCTCAACGGAGCATGCTAAGGAGGTGGAGGATCAGATGCAGCAACAATTTCACAGTAGCTGATCTCTACTGGAGTCAAGGGCATTGATTCTCCAAACTCAAACACCTGCTCAGGCGTAGGAATAATCCAAGGATCATCAGACCTGGACATCATGTTGACTTGAGCGGTGTGCGGTGGCGGTGCGGAAAAAATACCCATAAGAACTGGGTCTTTGAAAAGACCATGTCCAATACTGTCTGGGGGATTCGGAATCTGATCCACGTATGGCACGTTGTTCTCAGAGGTAGAGGTGAAAAACGACAACTGATCCACTGTGACTATTTTGCCCTCGTGAGGGAACTTTAGGAGTCGAAAAATGGTGGACGGCATGCAGAGCATGGCATGGGTCCAGCTGCGGCCAAGAAGTATATTGTAGTTGAGTTTGGCATCAACTAATTCCACTTCTACGTTGACAGTTTTCCCCTGTAAGGTAATCGCTAGGCTCTCGAGAACACCCAGGGGTTTAGATTCCCGACCATCAAATGCCTCAAGGGCATTGGGAGACGACGCGAGGGCTGGAGAGCCGATGGCCTTCCAACAAGTAGATGACATAACGCAGGTAGAAGCACCTTCATCCACCACGGCCCTATGAACGTTCATACCGTTAATCCCGACTTGAATAATAAGAGCTATCTGATGCGGAAGTCGGGGCGTGAAGTTCTCGAAATCGAAGGCGAGAAGACTCGAGTCGGCAGGATCGATACCACCGATGGCAGATAATAAAGCCTTCCGTTGCGGAGGACAAGTCTGAAGAACTTCTAGCACAGACATTGCAGAGGGTGCCTGTGCCAAATCCTCCACAATGCTGTAGTGCTGGGCGGCACGAGCATTGGGATTATAAGAAGATCTCCGTAAAACACCTTTAGAAGGTGGCTTCACAACGAGTTCGGGAGTAGGCTTCTCGATCTCCAACAAACCGGAGACAGGTGGGGGAGGTGGTCCATCCAAGACTACCTTCCCAGATGCCTGCTGCGATTCGTTGTAATCCTTCGCACGTGTAGCGACAGAGATAGGTGGAGCTACCTTCATCATGAAAACCTGAGACCCAAATGCTGCAGATGGTGATGGTTGTTCGACCATCTGGGTCTGCTGAGATGGGAATGGATCTTTTAAAACAGCCGAAGTCCCCTTAGAACCTTTAAGAATTTGACGAACCTCGGACCGTCGTGGACAATCCTTAGTATAATGGTCCCCTTCACAAATGAGACAAGGGTACTTCAGTTTACACTGAGAGCCATCCTCAGCACGAGATTGGGATTCTGGTTTCGGGGCATCAGATTTGGATTTTCCTTTGCCTTTCTTTTTTCCCTTGGAAGTTTTATCCGTAGGATTGGCTTGAACGGCATTCACTTCCGCGGTTTTACCAGAATCGGATGAGGCGGGATTAGCAGGAGTATTGTTGGAAGTATTAGACTTTTGCTTCCCGTTCGAAGACTTCTTCGAACTCTGAGAGACAGAACCAATGACCCCATCCACCGCAGGGGTAGGTGGAGCCTTAGAGGTTCCGGATTGCGGGGCATCAGGCAAGATATCATAAAGCGTGCTGGACTGAGAATATACGAGATCCAGATATTGGGCACGTGCAATGGCTTGTTCCTCTGTTACACACGCTCCCATCGCAATATCCTGAGCAATTTTATTCACAAAGGAGGTGGTAAACCAGTGAGTCAGTATCTGATCAGGTTTGTGAAACTTGATCAGTCTCCGATGGCGCCATCACTCATGAATGTGATCAGAGATGTGAGTGGCTTTATCCTACTTCAGAGAAGTCAGGAGGTGCGTCCCGGCTTCATAGCGAACCGGTAACTGAAAGTGCGTGAGGAAAGCCATAGCCAGAGAATTGAAATCTTGGAAAATACCGCAAGATAACTCTATGTACCGCTTTACAGCAGCACCAGTCAAAGTACACTGGAACAGGCGCAGGCGAATCAAATCGTCGACCCAAGAATTAGACAAACACCAGAGGTGATACGTCATCACGTGCGCCTGAGGATCCTCTCCAGACTTTCCCTCAAACTTGGGAAAATCACCTGGAATCTTGGTGGGAACCGGAGGCCAATATGGATTATGTAAAATCGGATCATTGGTCAACTTTGAAACATCTGGCAACTCCAAGGTAGCCAGGAACGGCAATGGCGGATTGACGGCATGCCAGACCCAGGATGAGGACCGTTACATGTACTCCAAAATGGTTGTGAATATCCCTACCCCCATGGGTTCTGTCCCGTAGGATTCTGACCGTAGGGGGTGTAGGTCGTATAGCCAGACTGATTTGGATGCTGGTAACCAGAGTGTGGGGCCTGATAACCATGGTAAGGACCCTGATTATACGTCGGCCTGGTGTAAGCAGCATTTGGATTTGGCTGCTGAGTATAGGTAAAACCGGGTGGAGGAGGATAATACTGAGAGCCTCTGGGGTGATTATAGTTTGGTTGAGATTGACCATGGGAATAATAACCGCCCTGAGGATGAATAGGCTGCTGAAAAGTGGAGCCCTGCGGAGCCTGGTAAGTAGGGTGCAGCTATTGATTTGGCTGCGGCATCGAATGAGTCAGCTGCTGCACAGGGTTGATGGTATGAGGGGGCTGCCCTGAGTGAACAGGTTTACCCGACTGAGAGGGCTGCCCTGAATGAACAGGTTGACCCGGATAAACAGGTGGCACCGGTTGAGCAGGCTAGCCTGGTTGTGAATGGGCCCCAGGTTGTGTCGGATGAGCCGGTTGGCCTGGAGGCGGGACACCAGGTTGTACTGGATGGGCTGGTTGGCCTGGTGGTGGAACAGGGCCAGGTGCATGCTGAAAACTGCTTTGACCCGAAGCAGAACCATAGGATAGTCCTTGCTGATGTGCAATGTTAGATATGACAGGATACTGCGGTTGCATCGGTAAAGAAGGCTGGACTTGCCCCCTAGGACCATAGACCGGTCCCGGTTGGTACCCCAGCTGAGGCTGAACAGGTTGACCGGAAGGGCTATAATACTGTCCTTGCGAACCGTACAATGGCCCTTGTTGGCCGACAGGATAGCCTTGTATGAGCTGTCCCTATGGATCATAGAAATAGCCAGGTTGGCCCGAAGGTTGACCTTGGGGAGGTTTTCCTTGCGGGTTGTAAGCCTGGTTATAGGGTAAACCTTGAGAGTGAAGATAAGCCTCAGGAGCGGGTAGACGTAAAATCTCCCCGTGCTCATCATACTGACCTGGAATGGCATAGACGGGGGTACCATCCTGTGCATAATGTGAAAAATAAGAGCGGTTGAGATCTTGGGAGGATGGTCCAACCTCGGCGTTCGGCTGTAAAAAATACAACCGATACTCCTCCAGAGAAATATTCTCTGGTATAGCAGTTGCTAAATAAACATCTTCAGGAGTTGTCCCAGCCCTAGTAGCAGATGCTGTGACAACAGGAGAAGATGCGGCCACACAGACAGTGGGCCGGACGGGAACAGAAGTAACGGGCGTCTGAGGAGACACACCGGGCGTAGTAGCAGCTGGCCTCGAAGCAGGAGATGATACTCTCATAGAGGCTGCGGCAGAAATAATCTGGCCCAAAGATCTGTATCCCCGAGGCAAAGGACTGGCTGTTGACATGTCAGCCAGTTCAGAGCTATCTCCCTGAAACAACCTTCGCGGGGAGAGCTGATAGCCCTCACCAGACGTTGGAATTTCCTCACCAGAATCACTCATGGTTGATCCTGCCATTAAATCTCGCAAGAGACGGCGAGGACTAGGAGGAAAAACAGCAGCGACAAAAGGCGAGCCCGATGTAAGAGAAAGGAAATCAGCTCCCAATCTCAATTCAGACACAGGGTCCGAAAAGGGCCAATTGAACTCAACTGGTCCCCCAAAGGGTTGCTTGGCAAGAACTGGTCCTCCGTCAGGAAACTCGGAGACACTGGGCTGTTGTGGTTCAGCAGAGGATTGAGAAGCCTCTGATGAATCGTCTGTGTAAGGACTACCAGTAAACGAAACCGAAGGTTCTGCCACTGTGGCAAACAAGACAAGAGAAAAGAGCAAACACACACACGGGCTGAAAAAGAGTCAAGACACACGATCAAACGGTCAACAAGCAATATCTAACAGGGCATTTTAATCATGGGTGATTAATTTTTTACCACATTGGACAAATAAGAAACTTCACCGTTTCATGTTTTAAGAGTCAAGAAATGATAAAAGGTGACTCTATCTCTTTCAGATTTGACACAAGCGTGAAAGGACAAGCGCTTGACGGTCTTTTCAAGTTTAGGGAGTCAGAAAATACCAAATGACTGCTTAGGAATACTAGGCACAAAGGGTGTACCAAATAACCGTGAACTGCAATATACACCTTGGTTTTAATAATGAAGAAAAAATCAACCAAGGACTTTCTGTACGTGCAGGCAATCTCCCCGAATGTTGTGTTCGGTGTATCACGGGTATAGGGCAGCAGACTTGGCTTCCTATGGATAAAGGATTGAAACCTATAGGGGTCTCCCTTTATATACTCGACGGTACGGGGAGCACAAGTCCGTACTAGTGCTGTCTAAAGCCAACAGGCGAAGGACAGCTGCTAGGTTTAAAGACGCCAGAACACGTCTCTAGCCTAGACCTCTAAATATGTTTCATTAGATTCCAATGCTGCCTTAGTGTAAATTGATAGATTTTACAGTTGATCTTCAATTACGTTTCAGTTTTCAGGCCCTAACGAATGTGTTGCTTCAAAACTCCTAAATGCAAGCTACATGCCACAGTTCACCATTTTGTTCGATAAAAAACTAGCTACAGGAGAGTTGAGAGTTCTTTTCACAAACTCCTAACTTGAAATACACATTCAAAAGATATATCTTTTAGGAAAGCTACATCTTCTATGAATCATTCAGAAATATCAAATTCTAATTACTATTTACAATAAACAACAAGAGAATCTATCGAATTCTAGGATGCTACTTAAGAAACAAAAATCATGGAATTGAAGGAATAATGCTAGGAAGTTATACTTTGTGGAATAGAAAAGAAAAAAAAAACAAGAAAGAAACTAAACTAGTGCAGAAACAACCATGATCTAGAGATAACCTTCAGGGAATAAAGGTAAAGCAACAACAATTATAAATCAAATTATCTTAAGAGAAATAAGTGAAAAATAGTATTATGACTACCGATATTATCCCTAATCAAAATGAGCACACGATTTGCAATTAATCTAGAAGATAGATGATTGAAATAATAAGTTAAATGTAAAGCTAGTGATACAAATGCAGACATTTCCCCATCCAAGAGTGGGACCGAACTACTAGAGTCAGACCACCTCATAAGAGAAATCAGAATAGTAAATTAACTCTCAACAGTGGAAACTTGAATTATAATCTAAAAGAATGATTACAATGAGTTTATCAAATGTATAAAAATATTACATCCAAAAATCTCTCTTTTGAGGCATAAGTCCCCATCTTTATACCACAGTTAGCGATGATAAAAATAGTAAATATTTTAACAAAGAGCAATCATGAGAATATAAAGATTATCAGGATTTTCATTTTCAGTTACAAAATATTCTTTATATCTCATGGATGAGAGAACCAAGGGCTTTGTCCCAAACAATTTTGCTCAGATAAGATCAAGCTTGCTTTATGGTAGAGTTATTTGATACAACATTGCGTTATCCAATTTTACCAGGAACAGATCAAGAAACAACATCGAGTTCTAGATGTCACAAAACCCTTGTTCATAATAATGATTCAATCATAAAACAATAACGCTTTTTCAATCAAAATAATTCATTAGAAAATAAAAATAGTAAAAGTAAATTAATTCCTCCTAAAACCTAGGTTATGCATATTAATATATCATAAATATAGGAAAAAGACAAGAAAACAATATTAAAACTAAGAAATAGGATAAGGGAATCATGACAATTGTAAGGCCTAACACTAATGTTGCCTTTCTCATTCATGACGTCAATGAATTACTCAACATATATCAACCCCATTTCTTTTAATAGTTATGTGCCTCCACATTTCTTTTATTAACTTCATTTTCTCTTTGTCTTTTCATGTACTCATGTTTTTCAAATCCCCTTCATCCAAATCATCTCTTTTAATCATAGTTTCATTTTCAATACTTTTGGTATTCCATGTTCAAATAATTAGAAACTTGGTTTATCTAATTCCAAATTATACAAGTGATAAACCTAATTCCATATGTGATAAGACAAATTCCAATATCCCAAAGCTAAAATTCCACAAGTGGTGATGTGAAATCCAATATCCCAAAACCAAAATGTTGAAAGCTATACTTAAATTTGATAAGTAATATGTAAAATTCATATCTCCCAAAATATATAAGTAATTAACCCTTTGTCTTCAATATTAGTGATATAAATACTACTTTGGCCAATAAGATATATATAAATATTACACAACATATTATGTGGATTAGATTATGTTTCCTTGAAAATATTATTGGGGTTAGGTTGAATAAAACTTGCAATGAAGATTTTGTTTAACCTCTTAGTCAAGAATTTGTTTAAACTCTCTACTAGGAGTTTCTTAAAACCCTGAATTGAAAGTTTATTTTAACTTTAGGTTACTATATTTGAAAAAATGCTTTCAAACAAAACATGAAAAACAACTCTTAGTGACGAGAATGATAAAAAATTATATAACTTTTATAAACTTGAAATTTCAACACATTTCAACAAGGGTGCACCTTTGCAATATTTAAAGGTAATATTTTAGATTTGCTACCAATAGTTTTATCTTTGAATATAGATTGTAATGATATAGGAATTGCCAATTTTCTTCAACGATTGATATTTGAAAATAATTGTATTCTAAACACTTGAAACTAACACTTACTATAGTAGTTATATTTGGTTGAGTTATTGAGATAATTTATCAACAACCAATTCTCTTATTTTGAAATTAGTTGGATATCACAAGCACCATCGATGTATCTGAGTAACAGTAATTTTCCTTTGTGTGCCTCTCTGTTTTTTAACTTTGTATTAAAGGTAATAGCTATGGGTTTACTCCTTTCAAGAGAGCCCGGGAAAATGTGAGAGGAGTGAGTTTCATCTGAGGTTGGGCAACATAATTAAGAGGTTTTGAGTCGATCCAGTTTCAAATACTTGATCTGTGTTGCAGCGTCTGAAAGTTTCCATGTTCACACAGGAGATTCGAATCCAAATTCCACACAATGCGATCATTTCCACTTTTAAAAAACAGTATTTTGATTTGAAAAAAATACAGCTCGGGGACTGTGAAACAATTTCGAAGGTTTTTTGAAGACGTTAAATATAGGGTACGAATAGAGACTCAATAAAATGGACAACCGAGAATTGGAGCTAGTCGCCATATCTTTCAAATGTGTATTGCAAAGTTCCTGGTAGGAAATGAAATTGGGACGATTCTCTTAGGCATGATGCTTTGATATGTCAGATGTGTATTGCAGAGAACCTGGTAGGAAATGTAATTGGGATGATTCAAGGAGAATTTTCATAAGGCCTCTTTTCTCGATTGATGGATATTCATCGTGTTTCTTGGGATTTTGTTTGTACATAGTCTTTTGATATATGTTTAGGACCGTATGGGATTTGTTGTAGGCTAGTGATTAAAGTGATGCATGTGGGATATCATTAGAAGGTAATAATTATAGAGTAATTGTTATTTTTTTATTTAATATGGAGCAATAGTGGTTGAGAAATTTAATGGGTCAAACTTTTATATATGGAAGGTTAAAGTACAAATGAATTTAATGCAAAAAAAATTGTGGAGTTTAGTAAAAGGAAAAGAACCAACACCCCAAGTTCCAAAACAATTAGCTGATTGGATGATAGTGGAAGAGAAAGCTAAATATATTATAGGCCTCTCTTTTTCAGACTCACAAATTCACCTTATAGATCTAGAAAAATATTTTGCGCAAATATGGGAAAAGTTAAGCCAAATATTTGGGGAAAAGGCTATGAATGAAAAATTCACCTTGAAATTACATTTATTCAAATTTAAGATGATGAGGGAGTATCATTTTCTACACATATAAATGATTTAAAATCACTAATAAGACAGTTGGGGGAAACTGGAATGAAAACAGAAGATGAAGATGCTAAAGCTATTATGGTAAAAAATTTACCTTCCAATAATGATAATTTTACTTTTACCCTAAGTCAATTTTATTCCAAATCATTAGATGAAATGGTAGCATCTCTTTTAGAAGAAGAAAAGAGAATAAAAACAGGTGATGCAAAGGACAACTCACAACCTGATAGGGCACTATTCTATAGGGGCAGGGTTCATAAAAACAAGAACTTAGTCAAATTTTTTTATTGCAAAAAACATGGACACACAACATTGAATTGTAAGACTCGTGCTAAAGATATTTTAAATGGGATATTAAAATAATATGCTAACATAACTACTACTAAAGACTTTCCAAAAGAAAAATTTGAGGACTTCTCAGATTATGGTAGTGGAGACAAGTTTAATTCATATCCTCTCATACTCTTTTTTAAGCTATCAATGATGTATGTTTTAAGTTAGATTTGGTGCAGAACCAATTAATGAACAATGTTGCATAATTTGAATTAGTTTTTCTTGGCACTAAAAAACCTAGTGAACACATCAATAAGTTGGTTGTGTTTACACTATTATGTTTTTTTGTTATTGGTGCTTGGAAACCCCTAAACAACGGTTACAGGTTAAAGTATGAGATCCATGTGTGTGAAGGAGGTTAAGTTGTTAGATCAATTTTTGAACACATTAAATATTCAGACTGTCTGCCTAGCAACTGATGGGCAGCTGAAAGAGAGATATCCAACATATGGTGATTAGTCCATAGGATGGTTCATTACTTAACATCTCTTATTGTAGAAGCCCAAAAAATTTGATTTGTCAATATTGTTTATCTTGCAAATTTCATCAATGATGGTATGAGGCAAGCATGTGTTAAATGTAGTTCAAGTGACAGCTCAAAGTAGTGGATGAAGAAAGAGCAATGTTCACAAAGATTCCAGAGTTGACGTGAGTGTTGATGAAGACCAGTGAGATAGAGACCAGATATATTATTTAATATGTATTCTTTATATGTAATTTGTGATTTATGTAATAATGAAGCGTTAGAAGGGGGACTTGAAACTAATGCTTACTATAGTAGGTATATTTGCTTGAGTCGTTGAGATAATTTCTCAACGCCAATCCCGTTGTTTTAGAATCAGATGGATCTCACAAGAACCATAAATATGTGATGTATCAGTGTGAGTTTTTGTGTGTAATAGAACTTATCCTTTGTGTGTGCATCTCTTTGTTTTTCTACTTAAATTTTATTGCTTAATAATTTCATTGTTCTCAAAGTTACTTTAAACAAAAATTTAATATCATCAAATATAATATTTGACGAATTAATAAAAAAAATATGCCATTTCCTTTCATTTTTCTCTTCAAAAGGGTGGTTTTATTTTTCTTATTAAGGAGCACATAAAAAAATAAAACTAGTATGCCTATAAATGTGTTAGTATGGTACCTTTTTTTCTTGGTTCATTCTATTTTGAGCAATAATGCAAAATAATAGTCGATTGAGTTTAGCTTCGCTATTTGGGGGAAAACATTGTTATCCTCCAAACCTGAGTGCTTATAATGAGTATGTCTTATAATGATTTTAATCTTATTGTTTTAACAACAATCCTTGGAAGAACAAAACATATATATTCCATATGAACTATAAAGATTTTTTTTATAGAAAATAAATAAATCAAAAAGTAATGTAAGCATACATGTTTTCCCCAAAGGAATATCCAACTTAAAAAAAACTATATCTCATTATCTTCACCTAAATTTTAAAGTAAAATTACAGGTTTATAAGAATTTAAGATAAAGAAATATAATATCTTATAATGTAAAAAAAAATGTTACCCATTTTTATAGGTTTACCTATAATGTATGTATATATGTAAACACATCTATATAAAATGTGAGAATCACAATTGATATAAATTTGTGCATTAATGTGGTAATGGCCATAATGTGATTTACTTTTCAACTTCAAAAATTGGTTAATTTCATAATTTCACTATTAAGAAAATTTTAGAAAATTGATAAATATATATTTTGAAAAATTATAATTATTAAAAATTACATATAACAAATAAGTCCACATAATATATATTATTTTTTATTGGTTAAGAGTTTATATCTCTTAGATATAAGGAAATATTTGAATATTCCAAGACAAATAGGTATCTAATAGGAATAAAAATTTATCCTCTTTCAAACTATTAGTAAATTATTTCAAGTGGTATGGATTTTTTTCAAATCATAATAATGAGTCAACTTGTATTCATAAATAGTAGCTAGTGATGATTGTCTTCATCATAATATATTCATTGTCCTCATCAAACTAGGTAGTGTTCTCATCAGAATTAAGGTAGTTAGAGAAAATATAATGAAAAGTTAAAATTTAAAGTTTGATTTATCTTTTCAAATAGTATAGATGATATTTTTATTTTCAAAGAGAATCAAAATTTTATATTCTAGTTTACATTGAAAACTACCTTCACAAATATACTATAGATGCAATTGAAGATTTCATTACAAGAATATAATTACATAGTTAATGTACATGTTACTTTAAACATTTTAAAAATGGTCATTAACGTTGTCCTTTTAAGACTTCTTCTTTTTAACATCATGGTTCCCCTTTAAGAAGGAGCCACAATGGTTGCCTAAAACTTAAAGGGAGAGAGCCCTACATTTTAAAAGTGCACAAATTCCTTATTATAATTAGAGGTTTCAGTTTCATGGAGTTACTTCATTCCACTAGGAGGGATGATATGTTCAACTGCCACACTCAAGGATGAATTTCCAATATCCATGTATTTTTCTTGAACTTCCAAGACATGATAGCGTTTTCCAATTGGAACCTCTAGATAAGCAATATTGATCTTCTCTCAATATGTTCTTAGTTAATTCTTGTCATTTGTTTTCTTTTATTCAACTAATGAAAATGTCCAAATATTAAATTTAGATTTAGCATTTTTTTCCATGAAGGATGAGTTCATTCACAAGGACAAGAATAGTGTAGATAACCTACAATATGATATATTTTCCACCAAAATGTTGTATCTTCATAATTCAATACTTAATTCCATATAAAAGTGTATAATTGAGGATAATTTTGTCTATAATATTATTAGTTCAATCTCAACAAATAGGCAAGTATATTGCTAAATCTTTCTCAAAATCAATTTATGTAACTACCAAAACTATTCTCTATATCATCCATAATTGAAATATGAAAGAAATGTAAAGGGAAATTTTGGAGATGAAACCAATCTGGCATCCAAGTAATTGGCATAGAGTTTGGATAAAAATATAGAAACTGAAGAGTTATAAAAAGTCCCACTCATCTTCAAAGCTAGGGTCCCTCCCCAAAAACTTGCTCATATTAAGCTTGATAAAAAAGATGAACTATAAACAATTCTTTGGAACAAAGAGATATATTATAGTTCTTCATCCATTTTAATAAATATACTAGTATAAATGCTTTTAAAGAGGCAAATTTTAGCCACAAGTAAGACTTAGAGATGGGGGGGGGTGGTGTGAATTAGTATTACGAAAATATAACAATTAAAATTTCTGCAATTAAAACTTATTTAGAAATTCACTTCAAAAATATATAACAAGAACATTCACATGCACAACAAAAACACAAATAATCATCACATGTATACACTTAGATTTTAGGTGGAAAAATCCCCCTCTAGGGAAAAAAGCCACTGAACTATTTGATGTTTCTTCCTATTATCTATTGCTTCGAAATATTCTCATTTACATACATCAGCTAGCCACCACTAGCAATGGAGCACCCATTCCTTGACTGAAATGAGAAATGTTGGCTACAACCAAGTTGGAACACCCACTCCTACAATATACAATCAACATGCACTTAGCTTGAATCCCCTACCCCAATTACAAACAATTTTGTAACAGGATAATATAATTCAAAACTGAAAATATTGTTGCATAAACAAAAGCTAGCATCAAATAAGTAGACTCATGCAAGCACAATTTCACACTCGAAATGAGAGAACAAATCTCTCCACCCACTCTCTCCAAACTGATCTTCAATCTTTGCACACAAATCTGAAACATTGCTCATGAATAATTTCTAAGGCACACTACAATACTGAAGCTCTGAAATCACTATTACAATCATTAATTTGTGCACTTTCTCTACATGCACACTCACTCACTCACACTACTAGAGAACCAACCAAATGAGCAACTTTTCTTCTCATATTTATAAAATCTGGAAATGGTTAAGTCACTAAATTCTTTAGATGATGGAGCTCACCCAAAGAATTTTCACATGCTTCATATTTCATTGAGATAGGATTGTTGACCAAATCAAGCCACTTAATCCACTAGCCTTTTGAAATTTTTAACTTTAATAAACTTCTAGAGGCCCACGACTTGTCTCGATCTTTTTTTGGAAAATTTTGACCATAAGCTTCACAAAAAAAAAAATTCAATTGTGCGCATGAAATCCAGAGTATTTTTTGTGTTTTCTTTCGGTCGCATGCACAAGACTGTGAAATTTCGACTAGTCTCTCCCACAACACTGTGAAAATTCGATTGGAGTCTTTCAGTTGCACATACAAGACCTCATCCCAATGACTGCGGCAGAGCATAATGAAAAACAAAAAATATTTCCCTCAAACTTTCAATAGAGCTTCAGGGGGTTGATATGACCTGGAAAGCATCCTTCCAAGCCCAAATTGACATCAAGAAACCAAATGCATGAATCAAGAAGACTCCACACACAACATCAACTAGACCTCTAGGAAGTTTGTGGCTCAACTTCATATGATGCCTTATTACATCATGACACTTCTTTTACAGACCTTCTAAGACTATGACAACACTTTACACCAACATGAAAACCCTCAAAAATTATACAAGATACTAAAAATGATACATAGTGACTCATGAGTACGTGAATTAGAATAGGTGACATCAATGGAAACATAACCATGCCAACAAAATTTCCCTTTTCCAATGATGTTGACCTGTATATTCTTAATATAAATATTAAATTTAAATACAATAATCTGAAGCTAAGTGCACAAAACTCTCTCTCTCTCTCTCTCTCTCTCTCTCTCTCTCTCTCTCTCTCTCTTTAACATTGATGGCAATGGGTTTTACATGGCAAAAGAAAATACATAAAACAATGTGATACATAGCCAATGATGAAGTACTCCTCCTGAAGGGCTGCAAAAAATACTCCCCTTGATATGTTGAACATTCTACCCATGAATACTTTGAGACCACATGATATTGTAGAAGAAATATACATGAATAAGAAATCCATCATGAAACGAAGAAGAACAAGAAACAAACCAAACAATTCATAATGCTTTCAATAACATGTAAACAACCAACCACCACCAAATCTCAAATTCTGCAACTAAAAGTGATCATGGTGGTAGCCATATGACAACAACTAACTCCATGAAAAACTCTTCAATGCCTTCGAAAAGGAACAACACCCATCTACTCTTTTATATATTCAAATTTATCCCTTGGAAGTGGCTTAGTGAAAATGTATGCAATTTCTTCATCTGAAGCAACGTACTCCAACCTCACAACTTTGTTGACCACTTTTTCTCTGAGAAAATGATATTTTATTGGAATGTTCTTAGTCTTGGAATGAAGGACTTGATTTTTGGAGATGCTTATTGCACTTGTGTTATATACCATGATGGAAAGAGTCTCTTAATACTCAACATGCATGTCTTCAAGAGTTTTCTTCATTCATAATATGTGTGTACAAAAAGTGGCCGATTATCTATACTTAGCTTCAGCATTAGACAAAGATATATAAATTTGTTTCTTGCTTTCCCAACAAACCAAACAATCTCCCAAAAAGTGAGTTGCTCCTGAAGTACTTTTCCTGTCATCAATACTACCATCCCAATCAACATTAGTAAAAGTAATAAAATTGAAATGCTTACCTTTGGGTTACAATAATCCATAGTCAAGAGTTCCTTGAAGGTACTTGAAGATCCTTTTTACTGCATTAAGATGAGTCTCTTTGGGATTAGCTTTAAATATTGAGACCAATCCTACAACTTGCATAATATCAGGGCTATAAGTAGTTAGATACAATAAATTGCCAATCATGGAACAATACATGGAAAGATTTACTTCTAGTGATTCATCATATTTTCTCAATTTACAACCAGTTACTATTGGAGTGCACACTGATTTTCAATCTGCCATGCCAAATTTTTTTAATTTTTCTCTAATATACTTTGATTGAGAAATGAAAATTCCTTTATCACCTCGAATGACTTGAAAACCAAGTACAAGGGTGAGCTCACACAACATTGACATCTCAAATTATTTTTTCATTTCTTGTGCAAAATTTTGGCCCATATCCTCCAAATCTCTCCCAAAGATAAGATCATCTACATACATAACAATTATTAGAAAATGCTCACCTTGATATATAAATTGTTGTCTGTGGATCCCTTTTTGAAGCCTGGATGTTATAGCTGATTCTCTAGCTTTTCATACCATGCCATGGAGCTTGTTTCAAACCATAAAGTGTAACTACAACTCCCCTCACATATACCCAAGTAATTGGCCAACAAGGGTAAACATGATTTGAGGGTAGTTAAGAGCAGACTAAACCTCCTTGGTGACTTTAAGGAAGTGGAATCGACGCGGAAAACCATAAAACAAACTCCCTAAACCTCCTACAGGACCCCCAGAGGCTATCCTAGTCATCCAATTGACTTGTCCCTGGGTCCCACTGACTTTTAATGAAGAAAACCCATGGATGCTCCCTTGATATGGGCAAGGGTGTGTCTGGGAGGCTTTGGATGCTCCCATAACATAGCCTTGTGTGCATCTAAGATCTCTTTTACCCAAACCTGTGCATGCATCCATGATATTTAAGTCACTTTTTAAGGCCAGAATCTCGAGCACTGCCCATAACTTCATGTATATTTCAAAATTCATCAAACACATGTCGACAATGAAAATAACAAAAAAATTACTCCAATACTAGGCATAACCATCCCCAACTAGGACAAAAATTATGTCAAACACTTGGCATGAATGAAATCTATAGGTATAGGATACAAGACATAGAAAAATTGACTAAAAATTCTTGAGATACATTACAAGAAGGATCACCACCCTCTTCCTTGAACTGATATGACATCAATTAGGTCTTGCATCCATTATATTAACATTTACAAGTGCGTACATGAAATAACCATGACATGAACCAACCATTTAAACATGCTCATAACCAACATAAAACCATGGAAATAACAGTGAGATAAAAACCATTAATGCACACATTAATAGATACAAAATCAAGAGAACTTAGCTTTCATTAATCATAGGCAACAACTGACTAGGTTTGGGACTTCCATGTACCACCTACCCATAAACATGGCTGAGCCAAATCTCTCTTCATTCAATCACCCCATGCCATATTCCAAGCACGAATGTGGTATCTCATGGATAAACCAATACAAAAACAACCAAGGGAATACAAAGGTTAAACCACCTCCACCCTCACCATTCTGTGATCACTCAAAAACCAATGCTTCGATCACAAAACCAAACTGAGCTTGGAATGCCTCCAAAAATCCATCACTATCCTTGAGGAATTTTCCATCTTCCTCTCTCTTAGGCTTTACAACATTCTAGACCCAGATTACTAGGCCCTCAACTGAGACACCACCCTTAAGCTTTACCGTGTATCCCACCAAAACTGGTCAAGGGATTCCTAGGACTTTGGGAATTTTCCTTGAGACCACCTCTGTCCTAGATTCTGAAATCCATACGAAAATTCCAAATCTCAAAACTGAGATCAAAATCCCCACACACCATGGCATCTGGAAAAAGGAAAGGCAAGGTTGAAAACCACTTTCAAAACCCAGCAAAACCATGCCACTAACAAAAAGAGAACCAAATACCACCATGCATAAGCCATGCATGTCCAAACCATATATGAAATCACACATGCAATATGTTACCTGCAAGTATTCCTTCTAAATCTGCTAGGTCATGTTCTTCCTTGCTTGATCTTTGCTTTCCTTTCCTTTCCTTGTGCTTCCTTTGCTTGCTTTCCTCTTTCTTGGCTCAATGTTGGAATGCTCCAAGAAAACTCTAAGTATCCAAGAGTGTGTGAGAGAGAGAGAATAATAACAGAGATCCAAAAATGAACCAAGAAAAGGTATCGACTGATCCTCAAAAGCCTTTTTTATCAAAGTAGGCTTCTATTTTCTTCATTTTCCTTTATTTTCCTTGACTTTTCTCCTCACATGCAACCTATGAACTTTTACCTTCCTTTTCTCATATTCTCCTTTATTTTCATAGATAGATGTGGAAAAAATATATTTTTCCTCTTTAATGCCTTAGCCATTTCCTTTTCCAATTTTCCTTAGCCACAAATAAATATCCATTGATGCCCACTACGAAATATTTGCCCAAAATTTAGCTTGGAATAAGTGCCCCTTAACCGTGGTCTTATTTTTCCTTTATTAAATTTTAGCCTAGGTCTATTACAGAACCCTCCCCCTTGGGGAACACTGCCCTCGGTGTTAAACCACACCTACACCTTAGAAAAACCATTGAAAATAAAACATACTGCTCATGGAGCTTTATAAGTTAGCTCGATGCAGTATTTACAATGAGTAATCTGCTCAAAAACAAAAACCATGATAACATGACCATATAACATCCATACGACTTATTGGAGATTTATAACTTAGCTCATGGCAGTAATTGCATCCATATACATATGTACATATACCAAAATATCACTAAAACACATGCCAAACATATACCAAACATCAAACCAAAACTGCTTTGCCTCAACTAGCAAACAATGAAGGATACATGACCCACATCTGATCTGCCATCTCCCATGTATCTTCATCAGGCCCAAAGTGCTTCCACTGCAATTTAATCTGCTCGTTGGCTCTATTCCTCAGCATGAGCTACTTTTGCTACAATATGCACTAAGGTTCCTCCTAAAATTCTCCTTCTTGCTCCACTTGCAATAAAGACCAATCAATAACATGATCAACATCATTTATATACCTTTTAAGTAATGAAACATGAAACACATCATGGACTTTCATTTTTGGAGTCAGTGCAAGTTGGTAGGCCACTGGTCCAATCCTCTTAAGGATCTCAAAAGGCCTGCAATACCGTGGTGCCAACTTGGCACATGATCCAATCCTTAAGGAGCTCTTCTTAGGCTTGATGCGCAAATATACATGCTCATCAATGTGAAACTCCTTAAATAACCTATGCTAGTATTCATAAATCTTATGTTTGTCCTGTGTTGCATTTATATTCTTCTTTATAACATGAATTTCCTGCTCCATATCTACCAACCTGTATGGTCCAATCAACACCCTATTAACTAGATCACTCCAACTGATGGGAGTATTACAACTCCACCCATATAGTGCCTTGAAGGGACTCATCCCCAATGACTCCTAATACCCATTGTTGTATTCAAACTCGACCAATGGTAAATAGTCTTCCCACTTTTTTTTTTATTCATCACATACATCCTCAACATGTTCTCCAAGATCCTGTTGACCCTCTTAGTCTGTCCATCTTTCTGTGGATGATAATTTGTGTGGAAGGCCAACTGTGTGCCCAAACCTACAAACAACTCCTTCCAAAACTTGGAAGTGAACTTTGCATCCCTTTCTGACACAATATTCTTCAGAACACCATGTGATCTCACCACGTCTCTAATGAACACATATGCTACATCACTAGTTGAATACGTAGTATTCGCTGGGATGAAATGTGCTACCTTTGTCAACATGTCCACAACAACCATGATAGAATCATGTTGTCTCATGATCCTCATAAAATAAATTCCATGGAAATGACCTCCCATTTCCATTATAGAATCACAATAGGTTGTAGTAGACCACCTCGATGCCTACACTCTTCCTTTACCCACTGACATTCTAAACATCTAGCCACGAACTCTGCCACATCCTTCCTAAAATTTGGCCAATAAGAGAACCTCTTCACTGCAGTCAATGTCTTCTGATAGCCTGGGTGACTTGAATATTGTTTCACATGAAACTCCCTCAAGATCACCTTCTTGAGATCGCTACTTTTTAGCACATATATCTTGTCTCTAATCCTGACCAATCCATCTAACGTGAGATGATAGTCCACATCTTGTACACCTGCACCTGTACCTGTACCTATACCTATACTTGTACTTGTACCTGTACCCTACTGCAATATATGCCTAAGCTCCATATACTTGACATCCTATTGACCTGCCTGCAAGATCCTATCCTGTAAATTTGTTGGCATAGGAGCTCATAGTTGCAATGTGAATTACTTGTATCCACATGCTAAGAGCATCTAGGACCCTATTCTCTTTACCTTTGATGTATTTGATCTCAAAATCAAACTCACTAATCGTAGCCAACCATCTAGCTTTCCTAACATTAAGATTCAGCTGGTTAAACAAGTCCCTCAACCCACTGTGATCACTCATCAGTAAAAACCTCCTGCCAAGAAGGTAGTGCCTCCACATCTTCAATGAATGTATGATCACTACTAGATCAAGATCACACGTTGGATAATTTTGTTCGTGCTCATTCATTTTCTGTGACTCGTAGCATACCACATGTCCATCCTACATAAGGACTCCATCAAGACCTCTTTTGCAAGAATATGTACATACTACAAACTCTTTATCGAAGATATGTGATATTTAACACTGGGGCATTTGTTAACAACTACTTAAGTTGTTCAAAACTAGTCTCACACTCCTCAGTCCACTCAAATTTCTTACCTTTCCTCTACAATGATGTAATCAGATAAGAAATGTGTGAGAAGTTCTTGATGAACCTCCTATAATAGCCTACCAATCCCATGAAATATCTCACCTCATCTACATTTCTAGGAGCTTCCCACTCCATGATATCTCTTGCCTTTTCTTGATCCACCTCTGTGCCCTCCTTGGAGACAACATTTCCCAAATAATGTACCTCACTCTAAAAGAAAATAAATTTTCCAAGCTTAGCATACAACTAATGTTCTCTCAACAATCTCAACACTACTACCAAATGCTCGATATGTTCTTATTCATTCTTATAATATACCAAGATTTCAACAATGAATACAATCACAAACTTATCCAAATAAGGACGCAATACATTATTCATCAAACACATAAATCTAGCTGGAGCATTAGTCAAACTGAATGGAACTACAACAAACTCATAATGCCCATACCTGGTCCAGAAATTTGTCTTGTATATGTCCTCTTCCTTGATTTATACATGATGATATCCTGATCTCAATTCGATCTTAGAGAACATTATTTCTCCCTTCAGCTAATCAAACAAATCATCAACCCTCGGTAATGGGTACTTGTTCTTGATGGTCACCTTTTTCAACTTCTTATAATCAATGCACAATCTGAGAGTGCCATCCTTCTTCTTCATGAACAACACTAGTGCGCCCCAAGGTGATACACTTGGCCTAGCATATCCCTTATCAATCATATCTTTCAGCTGCAACTTTAACTCTACCAACTCAAGTTTTCTCATCCTGTTAGGTTTCTTTGATGTTGGTGCTACCCCTGGTACCAACTCAATAGAAATGTTTACTTCCCTGTGAGCTAGAAACTTTTAAATCTCAGCAGGAAACACATCCTGAAACTGTTGTAGAATTGGGTATCTACTCAAAACATCTTCATCCTCAAATTCCTTACCTTTATCACTAGAGATATATACTGTAAATAGCACACACCATTTCCAACGATTGCACTTGGCCTACATAGTTGTCACCATCCCAACTAATGTGGCTTTATTATTTCCGTGTAAAACTCTTGGTTACCCATTTTCATGGAAGCACTCAATGGATTTTTCATAAAAATCCACCTTGGTCCTGTGAAGATATAACCAATCCATACCCAATAGCAGTCTATATGATTCCAATGGCAATATGTTCAAATGAATTATTTAGGCATACCATTTAACTCAAATGCACAAGATATTACCCAATGATGAACTCTTTTCTTTGCACTTGTAGCCAACTACACTAACCAATATTCTGCATTCATTTCTTTTCTCAAACCACACTTATCCATAAGGTCAGGACTAATATAACTATAATTATATCCAAGATCAATCAAAAATAGAAACAACTTGATCACAAAGCTTACCGTCCATCTTAATGATAGAAGCCTAATGATCTGCCTATCTGTTTTCCACAACTGTATAAATTTGAGGAATGCTATGACCAACATCCCCAACTTTCTTCCCCTCCTATGTAATATAGATCTCGGGTCTACCACCCTGGTACTGCAGATATTCCTTCTAATGATGATCCTTGCCACATATCCAACACTGTAACTGTGCTCTACCATCACCTCTAGTATGTTGCTCTCTAAGTTCTTTTCTAGTTGTATTGAACTTCTTGTAAGGAACCACATTTTCCTTCTCACCTGCATCTTGCGATTTTTCCCGCTTTGGTGGCCATATTCCTTTAGCTTTATCATTTCCTTTCAAATAATGTTTAGGCTCAACTTTTCATTCTGAATACTCATAACAATGATTCAACTTTCGAATGCCCTCCTCCAATGATTTAGGCTCATCAAAACCAATCTGGACTCTTTAGGCTACTGGCATCCCACTAATTATTCTCTGAACATTGGCCTTCTCCTCCTTGAGATAAGGCACATATCTCAACAAATCCAAAAACCTGCTAGTATACTCGTCATTTGTCATGCAACCCATATGCAACTCATAAAAATCCTTAGCTCTAGCATCATAATACCTCTCTGATAGATACTTCTTCTGAAATAGCCTCTCAAACTCACTCCAAGTCAGTTCATCCTCATAAATACCCCATGGTATTATTCACATATTCCCACCAAAAATATGCTTTACCTTTGAGCCTGAATGTAGTTATTCTGGCTTTCATATTTTCTGAATAATGATGCAACCTGAAGAACTTCCTCATACTAAGCAGCCATGCATCTGCATCCTATGATTTCTTCATCTCTCCTTCAAAGGTAGGTTCCTTTGCTTTCTTAAACTCATCTGAAAAATATCCCCTATCACTCCTCCTGTAAGGATGATAACGATGACAATAAAATGCCTGCTAGAAACAGAACTAGAATAGTACTTGTGTCCTTCACCTCTCCTATCCGAAATGTCCAAGAATCTGCCATCTCTAATTGTGTCATCTCTCTCTGACTTGTAACCACTAGGATACTTAAATCCATATGCCCCATTAGTTTCAACCTCATGTCCATAATTGATCTGAAGTGGTCCTTGTCGTTGCAAATATGACAAACTTTGAAGGATTTCCACATTCACTTCCGCTTATTTTTCTTATGCCTGTATTATTATGTCATTGTCTGCATTACAAATCCTTATATCATCCGTCAAACTTCTCAGTGTATCTGATAAATTAGATGAGTTCGCAACACCATGCTTCTCATCGGTTTCATAAGGAGAATATTTGTAGTCTACCATCTTGCTAGCCATCTTTGATTTATTGCTGCAAGGCATCTCATGTCAGCTTAAACCAACGTACCTTAGCATAATTCAGGGAGGATATCTCATCTGCAAGATCAACCAATCAGCGTGATAGATGTATAAACGTAATCACAACAACATATAGAATTGTAACACATAGGTATACCAATACATAAACATAATTCTATATAGAGTCCAGATCAATGCATGACCATATCCAATACACACCATGCCCTCATGCATGACAACCTCAACCATACCCATGTACACTTAACAGCATGTAAGCACCTGACATGTATACCTATTCATATGCTCATGACAACACATTTACAATAACATCATCAACCCTTCCATGGTGACATCACTGCCACCATGACCAACACCATGTGGATGCAACAAGTATATAAACTACAAGCATGAGAGACGCATGCACAACTGAAACGAATGCATGACGAAAATAAGTTTGACAACATCAGAATTTTCCCAAGGAGAGAAAAACAATGCTCTGATACCACCTGTAACGTACACCTCCCCTAACATCTACCCAAGTAACTAGCCAATCGGATTAAACATGAGCTTAGGGTAGTTAATATCACACTCAACCTCCTTGGTGACTTTAAGGAAGTGGAATCGATGTGGAAAACCATAACACAGACTCCCTACACCTGCTACAGGACCCACAAAGGCTATCTCGGTCATCCAACTAATTTTTCCCTAGGTCCCACTGACTTTAACTGAAGAAAACCCCTGGACGCTCCCTTGATATGGGTAAGGGTGCATCCTAGAGGCTCTGGACGTTCCCACAACATAGCCATGCATGTGTCTACAGACTCTTTTACCCATACCTGTGCTTCCTTCCACGTGATTTAAGGCACTTTTTAATCCTAGAATCCCGAAAAGTGCCCAAAACTTCCTTTAGCTTTCAAATTTCACCAAAAACTGACTCCAGGACTAGGCCTAATCATCCCCAACTGGGACTAGCATTTTTTCAAACACTTGGCATGAATGAAATCTACAGGTCTAGGATACAAGACAAAGCACACATGACTGAAAAATCTTGAGATACATTACAAGAAACATCACCACCCTCTTCCTTGAACTGATATGACATAAATTAGTTCTTGCATCCATTATATTAACATTTACAAGTAAATATATGAAATAACCATGACATGAACCAGTCATTTAAACATGTCCATAATCAACATAAAACCATGGACATAACAGTGAGATAACAACCATTAAATCTACACATTAATACATACAAAAGCAAGAGAAATTAGCTTTCATTAATCATAGACAACAACCGACCATGTTCAAGACTTCCACGTACCACGACCATAGACATGGCTGAGTCAAATCTCTCTTAGGTCAATCACCCTTGTGTCATATTCCAAGCATGAATGTGGCATCTCATGGATAAACCAATCCAAAAATACCAAGGGAATCCATAGGTTAAACCACCTCCACCCTCACCATACCATGATCACACCAAAACTGGTGCTCCAATCACAAAATAAAATCAAGCTTGGAATGCCTCCAGAAATCCATCACTATCCTTGAGGAATTTTCCATCTCCATGTCTCTCAGGCTTTACCACAATCCAATCCCATATCACTAGGCCCTAAACCGAGACACCACCCTTATGATTTACCATGTATGTTACCAAAGCCGGTCAAGGGATTCCTATACCTTTGGGAATTTTCCTTCAGACCACCGCTACCTTGGATTCCGAAATCCATCCAGGAATTCCAAAGCTCTAAACCGAGATCAAAATCCCAACACACCATGGCATCCGGAAAAAGGTAAGGAAAGTCTGAAAACCACTGTAAAAACCTGACAAAAAAATGTCAGTGACAACAAGAGAACCAAATACCAACATGCATAAGCCATGCATGTCCAAATCAGCCAGGAAATCACACATGGAATATGTTACCTACAAGTATTTCTGCTGAAGCTGCTAGATCCTGATTTTCCTTTCTTGATCTTTCCTTTCCTTGTCCTTCCTTTACTTGCTTTCCTCTTTCTTGGCTTAATGTTGTAATGCTCCAAGAAAACTCTAAGTATCCAAGAGTGAGAGAGAGAGAGAATAATTAAATAGCTCCAAAACTGAACTGACAAAAGGTATCATCTGATCCTCATAAGCCTTTTTATAAATTAGGCCTTTATTTTCCTAATTTTCCTCCTCACATGAAACTCGTGACCTTTTACCTTCATTTTCTCCAATTTTCCTTTATTTTCATAAATAAATGTGCCAAAAATATTTTTTTCCTCTTTAATTCCTTAGCCACTTCCTTTGCCAGTTTTCTTTAGCCATAACACATATCAAGTGATTCCAACTAGGATATATTTGTGCAACATTCAACTTGGAATAAGTGTCCCTTAACCGTGGTCATATTTTTCCTTTATTAACTTTTATTACATGAAATTTTAGCCCGGGTCTATTACATAAAGGGTGTTTTTCAACCTTCACACTTGATTCTCATCATCACCCAATAAAAAACCTTCAAGTTGTTCTATATAAACTTCCTCTTCTAGATCGCCATTTAAGAAAGTTGATTTTGCATTCATTTGATAAACTTTAATTTTCTTGTAGCATGCAAAGGCCAAAAATGTTCTTATTGCATCTAATCTAGCTAAAAGTGAAAAATTTTCATCAAAATCAATACCTTATACCTAAGTATACCCCTTGCACCCAAGTCTTTCTTTGTTCCTTACCACTTTTCGTTCTTCATCTAGCTTGTTCTTGAACACCCACTTGGTTCCAATAATGTTTTTGTCCTTTGGCCTTGGTACAATATCCCATGTCTTGTTCTCCTCAATCTCACCTAACTCTTCATTCATTCTTTGGCCCAATTTTTATCTTCTTTAGCCTCTTTGAAGCTTTTGGGATCTATTTGAGTCAATAGTGAAAAATGTGCTTGATTGAAGCTATCCAAAAACTTCCTCCTTGTTTGAACTCCAAGCTCTTTGATTGCAATAATTTAACTTTCCAAATGCTTCTTTTGGATCTGACTTGGTGGAGCCATCTTTGTAGTGGAGGGGTTTCTCTCTTCTTCCTCTTCTTCATCCTTGTCAAAAATTTCTTGGTCCTCATATTCTATGAAATTATGATCATCTGCAACATCTTTGGAATAATTAGATTTAGGAAAATATTCATCAAAAGAAATATAAATACCTTAAATTACATTTTTTGTTCTCTTGTTATAGCATTTGTATCCATTTCTCTTGAAGGAATAACCAAGGAATATGCCCTCATCAACTCCTAGTTCGAATTTTCCAAGCTTTTCTTCAGTCCTCTTGATGTAGCACTTGCTCCCAAATATTTTGAAGTAGTAAAATTTTGTTGGTCTTCCTTTTCACAACTCATATGGATTTTTTTTACTATTATGCCTAAGAAGAACTCTATTGGACACATATACTGTTATTTGAGATGCTTCTCCCCAAAAAGTATCTGACATGGCAACTTCATCTAACATAGCTTGTGCCATATCTTGGACCAACCTATTTTTCCTCTCCACTACACCATTTTGTTGTGGTGTTCTAGCTATGGAGCATTTCCTCTTGATCCCATTATCCTCACAAAAATCATCAAATTCCTTGGACGTGAACTTACCTCCTCTATTAGATCTAAGATACTTGATCTTCAAATCAACTTAATTTTACACAAGTGCCTTAAAATACTTAAATTTGCTTAAAGCTTTAGATTTCCCCTTCATTGGCATAATCAAGGTGGCTCTAGTGAAGTCATCAACAAATAATATGAAATGTTTCTCACCTCTTAGACTTTGCTTCCTTGTAGGACCACATACATCTGTATGCACTAGCTCCAATGGTCTTCTTGTAGTGAAATCCTTGGATTTGAAATGCACTGTTGTATGTTTCCCAAATTGGCATGACTTGCATATTTTTCTATCTAGTTTACCCCAATTTGGTATTCCTCTAACTACTCCATTATTGCTAATTTTGATTAGATTATCAAAATTAACATGACCCACTCTTCTATGCCATAACCAATATTCTTCTATTTTGATCATGCAACCACTAACTGTCTAGTGTCATAAAAAATATACATGTTGTTGTCACTTCTAATGGGCTTTGCCACCAACTTTCCTGATTTTTCATTTATGATCTCACACTCTTTAGATATGAAAATCACCCCATTCCCATTATCACACATCTAACTCACACTTAGGAGATTATGCTTCAGACCTTTAACACAAAGAACATTTTTAGCTTTGGTATCCTTGTCCAATATAAATGTCCCTTTGCCTTTGATGAGAACTACTGCATCAATTTCAAAACTGACATTGCCTTTTTCGTAATCCTTTAGCTGCGGGAATTTGCTGTCATCACTGGTCATATGTTTGGAGCATCCACTATCAATCAACCATTGCTCATGCTAATCATGAGCTCTCAAATAAAGCTCACAATTTTAAGAATTTTCAGCCTTTTTCTTCTATCTTTTCTCAACTTTCTGTTGAATATAATTCTCTTGAGTATGTTGCAAGAAAGATTTTGGAAATATAGATCTGCAATCACTAGCTTTGTGTTGAAGTTTGCAACAAGAAATAGTGAAATTGGCATCCAGAAACAACATGACAGCACCTACACTAGCGTGGGACCACAGGTCATGTAGTGATGGGTCCTAGTGATACATTAATGTGAAATTCAATTTATTTAATAAATTGGAAATGTGTCTAATTTAATTATCCCTTCATTAAATTGGAAAATAAATTGTAATCTTATCTCATAAACACTTGTAATAGTTAACTGAGTGTGATAAACTCAGTTAGCTCATGAATTTTGAGTTGAGGGTAGTTGGTGAGGCATGCAGAGTAATTCTATGTGTTTTAGAGTTCAAGTTGTAGTTAAGTGCACGGGTTTAATGCATGAGTACTCAGTTAACTCAGTTAGGTGAGTTAAAGTCAGTTGAAATATTTGTAACTATTTGTTGCACTAGTGTGAGATCAAGTGAATTAAATCATATTTAATTCACAATCAATGATCACCCATGCAACTGATGATTTACTATTAATAGTTGCATGCATGTCAGTTCCAGTAGAGACCCAGTTTAGACAAAGGTTAAAGGGAAGTTAACTATTAGTTGTAATATTAGCAAGCTGCCTAGATGCAATTAAAACAACACAAGATGCCCATGATACTCAGCGCAGCTGAGGACGGCTGAAATTCCTAAAGAATAGGGATTTCATTCATCAAGCATTGTGTGAGAAAGACAACCTGAGAATTGGCTAAGTGTTGGCTCGATTTTGTGTGGATCAGTATGAGACGATAGGCAGATTGCAAGAGACTCTTGTGCCAAGAGTGCATTGTAATTTTTTCATGATTCCTTGTGGAATATACAATATATGATAGAGGGGTTTTGATCAGCAAGATCTCCTCGGGAAATTATCTGTGTTGTGGTTTGATTTTCTTTCTCTTACTTGTTGTGATTGGCGATTGTGTTTAATTTCCTCAATTGATTTGTAGAAGGATTTAGTATCAAGATTTAGTACATTGCTTGATTGGATTGAATCCATTGATATACATATGTTTGTATAATTTATACATGGTATCAGAGCACATGAAATCACTATAGTGGAGGAGAATCTAAGTTTGTGACTGAATAGAATTCGAATTTGCAAAATTATTCTTGGTGCGACAGGCGAATCAGGATCGAAGTGGCTTTCAATGGTTTGAGATTGGAGTATGCACTCGAGGGTGGTTCCAATTATATTGCATGGAAAGACAAGATGGAGGAAGTACTGGAGGACAATGGGTTGAAAGAATTCATTGATAATGATGTTCCCAAACCCATTGTAGCAGATGTTGCAAATCTTGATGCTTGGCAAAAGAAGGTTGCAAGGGCAGGGAGGATCTTACTGGAGGGAGTATGAGACCACATTTTCTCAGGTCTCCATGGAAAAGAAACTCCATATGCAATGTGGAAGGCTTTGATAGATCTGTTTCAGAGCAGTAGTGATCATAGAAAATTGGCACTGAAGGACAACCTCAGAAAAATTAAAATGGAGAAAGGTGACAATATTTCAATATATTTAACAAAGTTTGTCCAATGTTGAGATGAGCTTGGGAGCATCAAAATTACTGTCGCAGATGATTTTGGTGAGCCTAGCGCTTCTAGGACTTCCCAAGAGTTGACATAGTTATCAGGACTCTGTCAATGGGAGGGAGAAGCTGCGAGATTGGGAACAACTTTGGTCAGATTTGGTGCAAGAAGAATTCAAGCAGAATACCAAGGATGGATCTTCATCTAAGGAAGATGATGAAGAAAATTTCACCTTGGCTAGTAAGGTGAATAAGGGGAAGGGAAAGAAATCCTATTTCAAATATGAGACCGACGAAGAAGGCAAGGAGCGCGACATCTCTAGAGTGAAGTGTTTTCATTGTCACGAGCATGGACATTATAATGCCACTAATTGTCCACAGAACACTACAAGGAAAATACCCTCTAGTGGATGTTTTGAGGAACCCCTTATAAAAATAGCCCAGATATCCATTTGTAGTGGTGGTTTCTAGAGGAGGTTGGCAGGTGGAGGTTTTTGTGGATGTTTTTTGTCCAGTGCATTTCTCATCCTACACTGCACTGGTGCGTTCAACTAGAAAAGCACTGATGCGTACTAAAAATTGGCAGACCGAGACACTGTGCTCTCTGTACAAACCCTCTCGGTTGGTCTAATTACTATAGTGCACCGGTGCGCTACATAGATTCAGCCCCGGTGCATCATAAAAACTCGCGCCAAAACTGAAACAACCAGGTGTGCTTGGAAGAAACTGCCTGGTGCGCCTCAAAAACACATGCACTGGAACAGGGTTAAATAAATAAATACGGCCAAAAAATCCACATTTTCACTTCTTCAGTGCTCCAAAGCTCTTAATTACCGGTGCGAATTTCTCTTGTGTCAAGCGCCATGTCATTATTGCTCCCATTGCATGCACTGTTGTCATCCATTGCCCACCATCTTGATTTCAAATTCTGGAAAACAGTGGGAAAATTTAGTTTTGCAAACTATTCAACAAATATGCCTCCTCGATGCCTAATTTTATAGGTATTTTACTGGTTTCTCCATAATTAAACTTTTTAGCAGATTAGTTTTGTAAAAAAACTTAAAATTTTTTGATCAACAGTTGTCATTGATGTCAACCCAAGCAGCAACAGAGGCTAACCCAATATTGCATGGGAATTTTGACCTACCAAATTAATATATTCTGGGTCAATAATGCTTTTTTATGGTTTCTACTTTTCGAGATGTTTCCGTTGATATATGGCACGCCATGTAATTCTTCACGATTTGAGAGATATTCATGTTTGAAGTTTGTACCCCCAGTTAGTGGGCTAAAACCCCATGGGGTTGGGGCATGGGTCATTGAAAAGTCATAATTAATATTTTTTAAGCTCCTAAGATCCCTCCCACATTCACTTGTTGAAGCCCCTCTCAAATTAAGCATTCATATAAATTGTGATCTTCATTTCCTCCTTATGCATGGGATTTGGCTATCTGAAACAGGTCATCGTGGTATTTTCACTCTAAATTTTTTTCTACGAAGGCTCAGAAGCTGAAATTTTTATGAGGTGAAGCCGAAATCCTGAGGAAGCTAGAGTAAAAAGTTTAGATCAAGTTACACAATATATTTGGAGATATGATCTGTGGAAGTAAGGGTTTTTGCAGGCTCCTGAAATTCATCTCAAAGAAGTGACCTTGGTAAAAGCGTCATAACTATCTCTCTGAGTATTGGATTGGAATTCCATAAAAATTGGAAGATATTGCACAGTCTTTAGTTTTTTCTATATCAATTTTAGAGGCAAATGAAGAAAAATGACACGTGGTATGCCATAAAAGTGCGCTCTACTGAAACAGTCCATAATTAGGGCAGTGTGAGAAATTGGGTATAAATCTCTCTTGAAGAATCCAAATTGGGTCAAACCTATGGCATTGGAAAGAAGACTTAGAGGACTACTACAGGACCAAAAATCAGATATTGAGGATCTGAAATAACAGAGATACACCAGATTCAATATCGAGCTCCTAGAAGGCAAGAAAAAGCTAGATCATGTGTTGTCAAGGATTGCAAAGGACCAAACTTTCTACGGTAGAAAAGAAAAACAAGGTGCGGTAGAGGGTAGCATGACAAGAGCAGCAACCAAGGTGCATAACAGCAGCAATAAGTTCATCATATGAAGTCTTCAAGTGGGCAGCACTACATACAATCATTGTAAAGGTATCATTATACTTAGTCATTGTAAATACATTATTGTACAAATTGTACTAGTATCTATCTGCCAAGGGTTGAAGAGGAAGTGTTGGGAGGTCTAGGATCATCATTAGGTGGTTGTGTCAAAGTTGGGGTTATGGTCTAGTATATCTTCTTCTTCTACATCATTCTATATCATTGTAAAGTGGACCATTTTCCCTGGTACGTGAGTCCATTCTTCTTTTATTCTTCTATAGGGTGGTAGGGTGGTGCTAGGGTGAGTTGTAGCTCATTGGGTGTTGGGGCATCCATTCAGTGACTACTGAAGAATCTCGGGCGTTGGAGCGTCCATCCAGTGGGAGCTGGAGAAGAATGCTTTTCTAGATTCTAGGAAGTTGGAGCTTTATTTTCAATTGGAGTTTAAAAGAATTATTAGAAAAGCATTAGGTGGTTTTTGTCCCGGAGTGGGTTTCCACCTTAAAAATTGTGTGCATTTTTTTTACTCTTGTTTACTACTATCATTGTACAAACACTGATAATAATTAAAGATTAACTAATGCTCTAATTGAAAGAAATATTTATTCACCCCCCCTCTCAGTATTTCCAACAATTGGTATCAGAGCTTGGTTCCTTCAATAGCAGTTTAACAGCTAGAAGGAGGTCATGGAGCATACCAAGAATGGTGTACCTCTATTCAATGAAAATAATTATACACTCTGGAAAGGAAGAATGGAGGTCTATCTCTTGGCGCAAGGTTACGAAGTATGGGACACTGCTCAAAATGGATTTACATCAACCGCAGATGAACAAGGTAAGAAGAATTTGGTAAATGATGCAAAAGCAAAGAATATTATTATCAGTTGACTTATTGAATCTTCTTATCATAAGGTGTTGGGTTGTAAAACCGCCAAAAATGTATGGGACAAGCTTGAGAATATATATGCAGGTGACTCAAATGTCAAAGAAGCAAAGCTTCAAATCTATAGAGAAAAATTTGAGCAACTCAAAATGAAAGAAGATTGCAACATTGCTGCATACTTTCAATACGTTGATGAAATAACCAATACTCTGGAAGGATTGGGAGAGCCAGTTGATGAGAAGACTATTAAACGGAAGATTCTTAGAATGTTACCAGGGTGATTCAACCCAAAGGTATCGGTCTTAGAATACAGTGCAAATCAAGACAAACTCAGCAAAGAGGAATTACATGGAGTTCTCATAGCATATGAAATGAGACTTGATGAAGAAGAGGGTACTTCGCATCTAGAAACTGCGTTCGTTGCGTCTAAGAAAACCAATAAGGATAAACAACCTTCAATTGAAAAGAAATGCACCTGCAAGTGTGAAGAAACGGGAGATGATGAAGAAGGTCTTTCAGATGAAGAATATGCTTACTTCACGAGAAAACTACAAATTGGTAAGGGAAAATTCAAAGGTAAACTTCCATTGATATGTTTTAGCTGTAATGAGGTTGGGAATTTTGTAGCAAAATGTCCAAACAAAAGTAATGGCAACTCAAAAAGAAAGAAAGGCTTTAATAAATTCAACAAGTAAGGATCCAAAAGGAACTTTCTCTCTAAAGAAGATAGCTCATCATCCGATGAAGACAATGATAGTGAAGAAGAAGCCAATGAGAGAGTATTTTTTATGGCCAAGCACAATAAACCCAAGCATAATAAGCAAGAGGTATCAAACAACGAAGAAGAAGGATGGACCATAGATGAATTTTATGAGGAAGCAATCAAGCTTATAAAAGATCTCAAGGCAGAGAAGATCCGTTCCAAAACTCTTGAAGAACAAGGTCAAGGTCTCAAAATTGAAGTTTAAGAACACAAATGCATTGAAGAGTCACTTCAAAAGAATTTGGAAGAAAGCAACCAAGAAAGGGGAGAATTAGAAGCCGAAGTAGTCTCGCTGCGAGAGGAAGTGAAGAAAGGAAAAACTATCCAAAACTATGCCAACAGCTCAAGGGCATTGGAAGAACTCATCAACAATCAACGATCATACAACGACAAAACTAGCATCGGTTACAAAGAAGAAGAAGCAAGACCTTCTACAACAAAATAAAATGAACCTATGAGATCTGACATGCATGTAGACTTCATTGGACAAGATTCACAAGAACAACCTTGGAAGACAATTCCTCGACGAAAATTTCCATCCAGGTACCAACATATTTTTTATGGCTATTGTTATTCATGTGGAAAATTTGGTCATAAAGCTGTAGAATGTCGCACGTACTCTAGGAACGAATACAATTCCAGGAGATCTGTCAAATATGAACCTCCCAGGGCTCAGCGAAACATCAATAGATTTGAACATTTAAGAAATAATATTGAATGTTACAAATGTCGAAACTTTGGACACATAGCCAAAGACTGCAGACTTGAAAATCCTCCAAAAGAATCTTCGAAGCCATAGAATGAACGAACATGGAAGAAGAAGAAGAATGATAATTGTGCTCTTGCTCTCAAGGCTCAAAAGAACAAAGATGTGTGGTATGCTGATAGCGGTTGCTCAATGCATATGACTGGAGATAGAAATAAATTTGTATCTCTGAAAGAGAAGAAGGATGGAACCGTGTCCTTTGGAAATGATGGATCTTCAAATGTTATAGGATCAGGTACTGTCACTCTTGGAAGCAAAGATGCTCTAGCCAAGAATGTTCTATTGGTTGAAAACATGAATCACAATCTACTCAGTGTTGGACAGATGTGTGATCAAGGACACACAATACTATTCAACTCCACGAAATGTGAAATCAGGAAAGGCATGTATGGTGAAATTGTGGCTACAGCAAGTCGAGCTCCAAACGACATATATGTTCTGGATGAAGCAACCAAAGCATGTCTAATAGCTAAAGAGGATGATACAATAATTGGTAGCAATGATGATCGACTAAGTAAGAATTTTGCTACAAAGGTGCAAAGTGATTTAGAGATGTCTTTACTTGGTTGCAAATTGAGCGTTGACGACTCATCTAAGGATGTGGATCAAAGGTTGTACAAATCTATGATTAGTAGTCTTCTCTATGTAACAGCCTCCCGACCAAATGTTATGCAAGCAGTTGGACAAATAGCAAGATTCCAAGCAGCACCAAAAGAATCACATATTAAATATTCGCCAGTGTTGGAATATCTTTGCCAGAATCTTGGGATTCTCCCAAGTTCTCATTAGATTTTCCTTTTTAGAATATAAAGGGAGATTGGAAGTGTGTATAGGTCTGCAGGACGGTTGTGTGTTAGCGTGAGTGGAAGTGTGTACAGGTCCACAGGATGGTTGTGTTTCAGGGGGAGTTACCCTTTGCTATTGATGTCAAAGGGCGAGAGAATGTTGTAGGAAGAGGTGTCATGATCGCAGGGGGAGTACTTGTGTTGCCATCAATGCCAAAGGGGGAGATTTTTGATCACCACAGTTGATGTAAAACCTGCGCACTGTACAACCTAATATTTCATGGGAATTTTTACTTATCAAATTATTATATTCTCGTTTAATAATGCTTTTGATGGTTTCTACTTTGTCGAGATTTATTCATTGATATATGGCACGCTCATGTAATTCTTCTACTTGCTTGAGAGATATTCATGTTTGAAGTTTGTACCCCTAGTTAGTGGGCTAAAACCCCATGGGGCTGGGGCATGGGTCTTTGAAAAGTCATCATTAATATTTTTTATGCTTCTAAAATCCCTCCCACGTTCACTTGTTGAAGCCCCTCTCAACTTAAGCATTCATATATATTGTGATCTTCATTTCCTCCTTAGGTAAGGGATTGGGCCATCTGAAACAGGTCATCGTGGAATTTTCGCTCTAAATGTTTTTCTATGAAGGCTCAGAGGCTGAAAATTTTATGAGGTGAAGCCAAAATCCTAAGGAAGCTGCAATAAAAATTTCAGATCAATTTGCGCAATATTTTTGGAGATATGATCTCAGTGGTATGTTGGCTTCAGTGTGCTCCTGAAATTCATCTCAAAGAAGTGACCTTGGTAAAATCGTCATAACTCTCTCTCTGAGTATTAGATTGGAATTCTGTAAAACATTTTAGATACTGCACAGTATTTAGTTTTTTCTCTATCAATTTTAGAGGCAAATGAAGAAACAGTGACACGTGGCATGCCGTAAAACTGCACTCTGCTGAAACAGTCCATAATTAGGGAAGTGTGAGAAATTGGGTATAAATCTCTCTTGAAGAATCCAAATTGGGTCAGAACTATGGTATTGGAAAGAAGACTTAGAGGCCTACTGTAGGATTGAAAATAAGGTATTTAAGATCTGAAATAACAGAGATACACCAGATTCAATATCGAGCTCCTAGAAGGAAAAAAAAAGCTAGATCATGTGTTGTCAAGGGTTGCAAAGGAACAGACTTTCTACGGCAGAAAAGCAAAGAAAGGTGCAGCAGAGGGTAGCATGATAAGAGAAGCATCCAAGGTGCATAACGGCAGCAAAAAGTTCATCATATGAAGTCTTCAAGTGGGCAGCACTGCATATAATCATTGTAAAGGTATCATTGTACCTAGTCATTGTAAATACATTATTGTACAAATTTTACTAGTATCTATCTGCCAAGGGTTGAAGAGGCAATGTTGGGAGGTCTAGGATCATCATTAGGTGTTTGTGTCAAAGTTGGGATTATGGTCTAGTATATCTTCTTCTTCTACATCATTCTATATCATTGTAAAGTGGACCATTTTCCCTGGTACGAGAGTCCATTCATTTTTTATTATTTTATAGGGTGGTAGGGTGGTGCTAGGGTAAGTTGTATCTCATTGGGTGTTGGGGCATCCGTTTAGTTGACTATTGAAGAATCTAGGGCGTTGGAGCATCCATCCAGTGGGAGATGGAGAAGAATGATTTTGTAGATTCTAGGAAGTTGGAGCCTTCTTATCAATTGGTATTGAATATTAAAGAATTATTAGAAAATCATTCAGGTGGTTTTTGTCCCGGAGGGGGTTTCCACCTTAAAAACTGTGTGCATTTGTGTTCCTTTTGTTTACTTCTATCATTGTACAAACACTGATAATAATTGAAGATTAAATAATGCTCTAATTGAAAGAAATACGGATTCACCCCCCTCTCAGTATTTCTAACAATTGGTTTCAGAGCTTGGTTCCTTCAATAGCAGTTTAACAACTGGAAGGGGGTCATGGAGCATACAAAGAATGGTGTACTTATGTTCAATGAAAATAATTATGCACTCTAGAAAAGAAGAATGGAGGTCTATCTCTTGGCACAAGGTTATTAAGCATGGGAAAATATTAAAAATGGATCTACACCAACCACAAATGAACAAGGTAACAAGAATTTGGTAAATGATGCAAAATCAAAGAATATTATTATCAGTGGACTTACTGAATCTTCTTATCCTAAGGTGTTGGGTTGTAAAACCACCAAAAATATATGGGACAAGCTTGAGAATATATATGCAGGTGACTCATATGTCAAAGAAGCAAAGCCTCAAATATATAGAGAAAAATTTGAGCAACTCGTAATGAAAGAAGATTGCAACATTGCCGTATAATTACCAATACGTTGATGAAATAACCAATACTCTAGAAGGATTGGGAGAGTCAGTTAATGAGAAGACTATTATATGAAATATTCTTAGAATGTTACTATGAGATTCAACCCAAAGGTATCGGTCTTATAATACAGTGAAAATCTCAACAAACTCAGCAAAGAGGTATTACATGGAGTTCTCATAGCAGATGAAATGAGACTTGATGAAGAAGAGTATACTTCGCATCTAGAAACCGTGTTCATTGCATCTAAGCAAACCAATAAGGACAAACAACCTTCAATTGAAATGACATGCACCTCCAAGTGTGAAGAAAAGGGAGATGATGGAGAAGGTCTTTCAGATGAAGAATATGCTTACTTTACGAGAAAACTAAAACCTGGTAAGGGAAAATTCGAAGGTAAACTTCCATTGATATGTTTCGGTTGTGGTGAGGTTGGGCATTTTGTAGCAAAATGTCCGAACGAAAGTGATGGCAACTCAAAAGGAAAGAAAGGCTTTAAGAAATTCAACAAGCAAGGCAAAAAAAAAGAATCCAAAAGGAACTTTCTCTCTAAAGAAGATAGCTCATCAACCGATGAAGAAAGTGACAGCAAAGAAGTAGCCAATAAGAAAGTATTGTTTATGGCCAAGCATAATAAACCCAAGCACATTGCCAAAGAGGTATCAACAACGAAGAAGAAGGATGGACCATAGAAGAATTTTCTAAGGAGGCAATCAGGCTTATAAAAGAGCTCAAGGCTGAGAAAATTCATTCCAATACTCTTGAAGAACAAGTTCAAGGTCTCAAAATTGAAGTTGAAGAACAAAAATGTATTGAAGAGTCACTTCAAAAGAATTTGGAAGAAAGCAACCAAGAAAAGGAAGCATTAGAAGCCAAATTAGTCTCACTGCGTAAGGAAGTGAAGAAGGGAAAAACTATCCAAAACTATGCCAACATCTCAAGGGCATTGGAAGAAATCATCAACAATCAACGATCATACAATGATAGAACTAGCCTCGGTTACAAAGAAGAAGAAGTAGGACCTTCTACAACAAAATACAATGAACCTATAAGATCTGACATGCATGTAGACTTCAATGGACAAGATTCATAATAACATCCTTAGAAGATTATTTCTCGGCGAAGATTTCCATCCAGGTACCAACATATTTGTTATGGCTATTGTTATTCATGAGGAAAATTTGGTCATAAAGCCGTAGAATGTCGCACGGACCCTAGGAACCAATACAATTCCAGGAGATCTCACAAATATGAACCCTCCTGTGGCTCAACGAAACATCAATAGATTTGAACATTTAAGAAATAATATTGAATGTTACAAATGTCGAAACTTTGGACACATAGCCAAAGACTGTAGACTTGAAAATCCTCCAGAAGAATCTTCAAAGCCACAAAACAAACAAACATGGAAGAAGAAGAAGAATGATAATTGTGCTCTTGCTTTCAAGGCTCAAAAGAACAAAGATGTGTTGTATGTTGATAGCGGTTGCTCAACGCATATGATTGGAGATAGAAATAAATTTGTATCTCTTAAAGAGAAGAAGGATGGAATTGTGTCCATTGGAAATGATAGATCTTCAAATGTTATAGGATCAGGTACTGTCACTCTCGGAAACAAATATGCTCTAGCCAAGAATGTTATATTGGTTGAAAACATGAATCACAATATGCTCAGTGTTGGAAAAACGTGTGATCAAGGACACACAATACTATTCAACTCCATGAAATATGAAATCAAGAAAGGCGTGTATGGTGAAATTGTGGCTACAGCAAGTCGAGATCCAAACGACATATATGTTTTGGATGAAGCAACTAAAGCATGTCTAATAGCTAAAGTGGATGATACAATAATTGGTGGCAATGATGATTGACTAAGTAAGAAGTTTGCTACAAAGGTGCAAAGTGATTTCGAGATGTCTTTACTTGGTTGCAAATTGAGCATTGACGACTCATCTAAGGATGTGGATCAAAGTTTGTACAAATCTATGATTAGCAGTCTTCTATGTGTAAAAAATTTCTCCGACCAAACGTTATGCAAGTGCTGCTTGGACAAGTAGCAAGATTCCAAGAAGCATCAAAAGAATCACATATTCAATATTCGCCAAATGTTGGAATATCTTTGCCGTGCTTTCTGGGATTTTCCCAAGTTCTCATTAGATTTTCCTTTTTATAATATAAAGGGAGATTGGAAGTGTGCAGGTCTCACAGGACGGTTGTGTGTCACAGTGGAAGTGTGTACAGGTCCATGTGATGGTTGTGTTTCAGGGGAGGTTACTCTTGTTACTCTCTTTGCCATTGATGTCAAAGGGCGAGAGAATGTTGTAGGAAGAGGTGTCATGATCGGCAGGGGGAGTACTTGTGTTGCCATCAATGCCAAAGGGGGAGATTGTTGATCAGCGGTTGTCATTGATGTCAACCCAAGCAACACCAGGGGCAAACCCAATATTGCATGGGAATTTTGACCTACCAAATTAATATATTCTGGGTTAATAATGCTTTTGATGGTTTCTACTTGTTGAGATGTTTCCGTTGATATATGGCACGCCATGTAATTCTACACGGTTTGAGAGATATTCATGTTTGAAGTTTGTACCCCCAGTTAGTGGGCTAAAACCCCATGGGGTTGGGGCATGGGTCATTGAAAAGTCATAATTAATATTTTTTTAAGCTCCTAATATCCCTCCCACGTTCACTTGTTGAAGCCCCTCTCAACTTAAGCATTCATATAAATTGTGATCTTCATTTCCTCCTTATGCATGGGATTTGACTATCTGAAACAGGTCATCGTGGAATTTTCACTCTAACATTTTTTCTACAAAGGCTTAGGAGCTGAAATTTTTATTAGGTGAAGCCGAAATCCTGAGGAATATTCAGTAAAAATTTCAGATCAAGTTGCGCAATATATTTGGAGATATGATCTGTGGAAGTAAGGTTTGTGCAGGCTCCTGAAATTCATCTCAAAGAAGTGACCTTGGTAAAATCGTCATAACTCTCTCTCTGAGTATTAGATTAGAATTCCATAAAACGTGGCAGATAGTGCATAGTCTATAGTTGTTTCTCTATCAATTTTAGAGGCAAATGAAGAAACAATGACACGTGGCACGCCGTACAAGTTCGCTCTGCTGAAACAGTCCATAATTAGGGCAGTGTGAGAAATTGGGTATAACTCTCTCTTGAAGAATCCAAATTGGGTCAGACCTGTGGCATTGGAAATAAGACTCAGAGGAATACTACAGGACCTAAAATCAGATATTGAGGACCTGAAATAACAGAGATACACTAGATTCAATATCGAGCTCCTAGAAGGCAAGAAAAAGCTAGATCATGTGTTGTCAAGGATTGCAAAGGACCAGACTTTCTACGGTAGAAAAGCAAAACAAGGTGTAGTAGAGGG